>PVKE010033437.1:0-17931 GCA_004027555.1 Craseonycteris thonglongyai
CTGTTAATACAAAAGAAAAGAAGCTACCGTATGACACTACCAAATATTCAAGCTAACTGACTGTGTTCTTCGATGAGTTGAGTCGTAACTGTTGCGTTCACGCATTGCGTCCGGTGAGAAGTGTAACACATAAGTCAAAATGTATTGTCTGGGTGGGCGAAGATCACAGTGTCAGGCTGTCAGAATTCTAGGAATTTATGACCTTGGCAAATTCCCCGAATGCATTAAACTATTGCTAGAAAGTTTTGTCTTCTACAATCACTTCAAAGTCCATGGTACACGGAATTCCACCCCAGACATTGCGAGCGATGGACGATTGACCAAAATTGGCTCGCGAATTCCATCCCAGACATTGAGAGTGATCAACGATCAACCAAAATTGACCTCGCGATCGACCGGTGGACCGCGATTGACTTGTTGGCCACCCCTGGTATATACCACATTTTGTTTACTCATTTGGTAGACTTTGATATTCTTTTTTTTTTACCTTTTGTCTGTTTTGAATAATGCTACAGTGAATATGTGTACAAGTATCTGTTTAAGTACCTTCTTTCAATTCCCATGTGTGTATACCCAGCATTGAAATTGCTCGAGTATATAGTAACTGCATCCACCCCACCCTAGTGGCTGCACCCTCCCAGCAATGCACAAGTATTCCAAATATTCCACAGTGTTGTGAACACTTGTTTTCTGTTTTTCTGCTAGGACCCCATCCTTATGGGTGTGAAATGGTATCTTATTGTGGTTTTGTGTTCCCGAATTACTAGTTATTAGAGCATCTAATATATGTTTATTGGTTCATGTGTATACCTTCTTTGGGGCAATGTCTAATCATTTGTATATCCTTCATTCAGGCTGTTTTTCTGTTTTTGAGTTTTAAGAGCTGTTTATATATTGTGAATATTAATCCCTTATCACAGTTGTAATTTTCAGATATATTCTCTTGTTCTGTGGCTTGCCTTTTCACTCACTTGATAGTGTTTTTTGACTTATAGCAGTTTTCTAAATTTTTACTTAGATGAAGTTAAGTTTGTTTTCCTTTCATTGACTGTACTTTTGGTGTTATTTCTATGAATCATTTTCCCATCCAGTGTCATGAAGCTTTTCTACTAAGTTTCTTCTTAGACTTTCATAGTTGCAAATCTTACTTTTTAATTGTTAAATTTATTGGGGCGACATTGACCAGTAAAAATTATATGGATTCCAGGTGTTCAATTAGATAGTACATTGCCAATGTGTTACAATAAATATTTGACCACTTTTGAGTTATTGTATGTAGTGTTAGGTAGGATTCCCACTTTGTTCTTTTTTACTAGTGGCTAATAATTTTCCCCAGCATGCTTTATTGAAGAGACAGTCCTTTCTCCATAGAATGGTCTTGACAGACTTGTTGAACATCATTTGACCATGTGTTGGAGAATTTATTTCTGTGTTCTTTATTGTATTCCATTGCTGTATATGTTCCTTTGTGACGGTACCACAGTATTTTGATAAAGTTTGAAAATCAAGTAGTGTAAGATTTTCAACTTTGTTCTTTTGTAGTGTTGTTTGGCTATTCTCAATGCCTTAGATTCCTTCATGATTTTAAGATGAATTTTTCTACTTTCACAGAGAATTTTATTATTTTGATTGGGATTGCATTGAATCTTAGATTTCTTTATGTACTGGTGGCTTCTTAACAATATTCTGATATTAATAGTATAGCTACCCTACTTCTCTTTTGGTTCTGTATTTATAGAATATTTTTTCTATTTATTATGCAGTATTTTTTTTCTCTACATTTATTCAGCCTATTTGTGTTGTAGAGTTAAAGTGAATCTCTTTTAGACCATATATATAGTTGGATCATGTGTTTGTTTAAGATTTTTATTGCCCTATTATATAAAATTATTAGTTTTTGATGTGCACTGAAATGATAAGGTATATGTGTATGAAGTGAAATCACTGAAATTAGTTTAGTTAACATCTGTCAACACTCATAGTTGCATTTTGTTTCCTGTGATAAAAACTAAGAACCTTTGTCTTAGCAACTATCAAATACCCAGTAAAGTGTTAACTATAGTCACTATGTGGCATAGTATGTCCACAGAACTTACTTTTAATGAAATTTCATAACTTTGACCATCTTTGCTCATTCTCGGCCTCCTTCCCTGTCCTGTGTCCCACCTAAAAAAACCACCAATTTGGTGTCTGTATTTATGAATTTATTGTTTTCTGTGTATTTGTTTGTTTGTTGTTTGGTTTGGGTTTGACATTCAAGTGAGAGCACACACTATATATCTTTCTGTCTGACTTATTTCACTTAACATAATGCTCTTATGTGCTGTATGTTGTTTTGAAATGGAAACTTTTTCTTCCATTTTTATAGCTGAATAATATGCCATTGGGTGTGTGAATGTATGTGTGCATGTGTAGGACTTTTTTATTCATCCATTGATTTATGTACACACACACACACACACACACACAAACCCTCCCCCATTCTCCCCCCCAACACATGCCCCAGTCTGGCAGAAGTAACGCCCTTTTTTATAGGAGCTGATCTTTTATACCAAGTCTTTTATTACAAAATCATATGCATGTAATTCTGTAACATAATAACTTCACTGCTCTTATTCACTGGTCCGTTGATGGGCCATTTTATTTTACTTCAGGGACCCTGGAAAACAAAGATTACTAATGCTACTAAGACAACACATGACTTTTTTTTTTTTTTAATATTTCTTTTTAATGGTTTTTGAGAGAGAAAGACAGAGAGACAGAGAGAAGGGGGAGGGCCCAGAGCAGTCTCCATAGTTGACAGCGTTAGTGTTCCATATCCGTATTTTCCGGCGTATAAGACGACCGGGCGTATAAGACGACCCCCTAATTTTACAGTTAAAATGTGTAACAGCAGTCATCTGCAAGTAAGGACAGTTTTACTTCTTTTGATTTTGGATGCCATTTATTCATTATTCTTGCCTAATTGCTCTGGCCAGGACTTTCCAGTATTATGTTGAATATAAGTGGTGATAGTGATCATTCTTGTTTTGGTTTGATCTTCACTACTATGTTGTTAGTTGTTGCCTTATCATATATGCCTTTTGAGTAATGTTGACTCTTTAATACTCATTTTGTTGAGGTTTTAAATCATAAACGACTATTTGATTTTGTGAAGATTTGTTTTTTTTTGTTTGTTTTGAACCTTTGAGATGATCTTGTGAATTTTATCCATTATTTGGTAAAGTGGTAGATTGACAGATAGATGTTGAACCATTCTGAATCCTTAAATAAATCTCAATCAAATGTATGATTCTTTAATGTATTTTTGAATTCTTTTTTTGCTATTATTTTGAGAATTTTTGCATGTATGTTCATTAGGGATAGTGACCTAAAATCCTCTTGTTTTGATGTCTTTGCAAACAAAGACATCAGTCTGAGGGTAACCGTGGCCTTGGTTTTTGAAAAAGTTAAGTTGATTGGTATATTAGGTGTTTAAATTTGTCTTATAAGTTGTACGTTTCTTGGAATTTAGTTTTTTCCTGGAATGTCCAGTTAATTGTATATCATTGTTCGTGGTAGTCTGTTGTGACCCTTTGTGTTTCTGTAGTATTATTAATAGTTGTAATTAGTCTTTCATTTCTGATTTGATTTATTAGAGACCTGGTTTGTCTTGGTGAGTCTATCTGAAGGTTTTTCATTTTTGGTGATCTTTCAAAAAAAAAAAAAACAACTCTTAATTTTATTTATTTTTTCTGTTCTTTTAGTCTCCATTTCCTTTTTTTTTTTTTTTTCTTAAATATATTTTTATTTATTTTTACTTTTGACAGAGAGAGAGAGATACAGAGACAGAGACAGAGAGAGAACCGAACTGGGGGAGCTCCCAGTTCAGCACATGGTTCCGCACGGGCCGGGGCCGGGACGCGAACCCCGGTCCCCAGCGCTGCAAAGTGAGCACTTAACCCACTGAGCCATCCCGGCTTCCCCTCCATTTCCATTTTGATTGTTATCTTCTTACTTTGATTAACTAATTTTAGGCTCTGTTTTTTTTAATATTTTGTAGTTTCCTGCAGTATAAAGTTAAGCTTTTCATTTGAGATTTTTCTTGTGGCTTGATGTAAGGATTTATTACTATGAATTTTCCTCTTAGACGTGCTTACTGTGTCATAGGAGTTTGGTATGTATTTCCATTTTCATTTGCTCAGGGTAGTCTTTGATTGAACCTTTGACACTAGTTGTTTACAATAGATTGTTTAATCTCCACTCATTTGTTAATATTTACAGCTTTGTTCTTATAATTGATTTTATGTTTTATATGATATTATTTGGAAAAAAGTACTTGGTATGATTTTAATTTTATTAAAACCTGTTTTGGGTCTGTCATGGTCTGTCCTGAAGAATGTTCCATGTGATCCTGAGAAGAATGTGCATTCTGCTGCTTTTGGATAAAATGTTAGGTATGTGTTAAGTTCTGTTAGACCAGTGCTTTAAGTCTAACCCTGTATTGATTTTCTGATTTGATGATGTGATGAAAGTGGGGTATGTACGTACATGTCCTATTGTTAATTGTATTTCTCTTCCTCCTTTAGCTCTGTGAATGATTGCTTTATATAATTGGGTGTTCCTATTTGTGTGCATAAATTTTTACAAATGTGATATACTCGTATTGGATTGACTGCTTAGTAATTATATGCTAACCTTGTCTCTTACTGCATTTTGCATTGTCTTTTTAAAATTTTATGTATGTATTACTTCCCCAGGCTTTATTTTGGTTTCTACTTGCATACAATATCTTTTTCCATCTTTTTACTATCAGTCTGTGTGCCTCTAAAACTGATGTGAATCTCTTATAATTATTGATAGGGATGTACTTACAGTATTGCCGTTTTGTTATTTATTTTGGTTGTTTTATAAATCTCTTTTTTTTTTTCTTTTCTTACTCTGTTCATTAGTGTTTTGATGATTTCTGTAGTAATGTGCTTAGATTAGTTCTGTTTTTCTTTTATGTATCTACTGTATAGGCTTTTGCTTTGTGGATACACTGAGGCTTACATGACACAACTTTATTTGTAACAGTCTTTTAAATTGATAGATTTGAATTAATTCTACAACTATATTCTATTTTTTGTTGTTGAATATATTCAGGTGACATTCATTAATTAGTAAATTAATATAGGTCTCAGGTGTATAATTCTATAATATATCATGCATGTATTGCCTTGTATGCTCACCGTCCAGAGTTCATTTTCCTTCCATTACCATATATTGACTCCCATTCTCTCTTCTACTATCTCCCTCCCCAGTCACCCTCTGGTAACCACAAAACTATTATCTGTATCCATGACTTTTTGTATTTTGTTTTTGTTGCTTTCAATGTTATAATATATCTCACATATGAGTGAAGTCAATACGGTTCTTGACATTTTCTGTCTGATTTATTTTGATTAACATAGTAATCTCAAAATTCACTCATGTTGTTGTAAGTAGTATTTAATCTTTTCTTATACTTGAGTAATATTTCCTTGTGCAAGTCCAACATCTTCTTTATTCAACAATCTGTTGAAGGGAAGTTTGATTGTCTCTCTGTTTCCCACCATGAACCATGCTGCATTGAACACCAGGGTACATAGGTCTTTGCGGACAAAAAGTTGTCTGATTTTTTGGTAGCTATCCAGAAAAGGGATTGCTGGGTCATGTAGTAACTCTATGTTTAATTTTTGAGGAACCTCCATACTATTTTGTAATAGTGGCTGTAGCAACTTACATTCCCATCAGTAGGTATGAAGGTTCCTTTTTTTTCCCACAGCCTCTCCAATACTTATTATTTATCTTATTGATAATGGTCCTTCTAACAGGTATGAGGTGAAGTCTCGTTTTGATTTGCATTTCCCTGAAAGTTAGTGAAGTTGAACATAATTTTTTTTTTAAGTTTTATTTATTTATTAATTTTTTTGACAGAGAGAGATACAGAGACTGAGACAGAGAGAGAATTGAACTGGGGGAACTCCCCAGTTCAGCATATGGTTCCGCACGGGCCGGGGCTGGGATTCGATCCTCGGTCCCCGGGGCTGCAGAGTGAGCGCTTAACCCACTGAGCCATCCCGGCTTCCCAGTTGAACATTTTTTTCATATACCTGTTGGCAATTTTTATGTTCCTCTTGAGAGAAGTGTTTTTTAGGTTATCTGCTCATTTTTTAATTGGCTGGGTTTATTTTTTGTTGTACACATTTTTTATATATTTTGGATGTTAGACCCTTATCGGAGGCATTTGTTTGCATATATCTTCTCCCATTTTGTTGGTTGCTTCTTTATTTTACTGATGGTTACTTTTGCTGAGCAAGAGCTTTTGATATATCCTGTTTATTTTTGCTTTTCCCTTGCCTTTGAGATCAAGTTCATAAATTCCTTCTTGAGCTCAAGGTCCATAACTTCATTGCTGATGTTCTCTGTGTAGTTTATTTTTTCAGGTCTCATGTAGGTCTTTGATTTTGAGTTTATTTTGGTATATGGTTGACAGGTTGCAATACAGATTCATTCCTTTGTACATTGCTTTCCACTTTTCCATCACCATTTATTGAAGCTTTCTTTACTCCATTGTATGATTTGACACCTTTGTTGAAAATTATCTGTCCATATATATGTGGATTTATTTCTAGGTTTTAAGTTCTATGTGTGATACCTTCAGCCTAATTCTCTTTTGTAGGCTTGCCATGGCAATTTGAGGTCTTTTGTGATTCCATATAAATATGATGATTTTTTTAAAAATTATATCTTGAAAGAATGGTCTTCGGGTTTTTGATGGGAATTGCATTAAATCTGTGTATTGCTTTGTTGATTTTTCCAGCCCATAGAAATACCTTTCAATTTCTTTTGTCTTCTTCAGTTTCTCTTGATATAGTCTTACAGTTTTCAGTGTAAAAGCCCCTCAGAACTTTTAAGTTAATTTCTAGGTATTTTATCCTTTTTGTTGTGATTTCAAAAGGTATTAATTTTTTTTTATTTCTCTTTTTCTGAAGTTTCATTGCTAATCTATAGGAATACAGTGAATTGTTGTACACTGATTTTTGTATCCTGAAGCTTTACTGTATTCATTTAATGTTTCTAATAATATTGGTGGATTCTTTAGGATTTTCTATATAAAGAATCATGTCTTTGACAAAAAAGTACCAATTTTTTCATTCTCTATTAGGATGCCTTTAATTTTTTTCTTTTGCCTGAATGCTCTGGTTAGACCTTTCAGTACCATGTTGAATAACAGGGTGACTGGGGACAATCTTTCTTGTTCCTGATTTTAGGAGAAAAAATTGCAGTTTTTCACTATTTAATATGATATTAGCTGATGGTTTGTCATATATGGCCTTTAATATCTTGACATACTTTTCTTCTATGCCCATTTTATTCAGTGTTTTGATTATAAATGAATGTTGTACCTTGTAGAAGCTTTTTCTATTACAGTTGATATAATCGTAAAACCACAGATTGATTTGTAAGTGTTGAACCATCCTTATGCCCCTGGAATGAATCCCACTTGATTGTTATATACCAGGGGTGGCCAACTTTTCTGTATATAAGATATACTTTTTATCTTAAAAGTGTGTCGCGATCGACTTGTTGGCCACCCCTGAGCTAGAGTATAAACTCTGATACCCCATTTTGTCGTTTTCTTAGGATTGTATGTTAGGATTTGACACTTCAAATCAGCCAGGCGCTATATTGGCGCCGCTCGAGTTGGCGCTTCAAATCAGCCGGGCGCTGTATTGGCACCGCTCAAGTTGGCGCTTCAAATCAGCCTGGCGCCGCAGCGGCACGCCCCTCGAGTTGCTGCTTCAAATCAGCCGGGCGCCGCAGCGGCACCACTCCAGTTATAAGAGCTACAATCGCTTCAAAGTCCATGGTACATGGAATTCCACTCCAGACATTGTGAGCGATCGACGATCGACCAAAATTGGCCTCGCGATCGACCGGTAGATCGCGATCGACTTGTTGGCCACCCCTGTTATATACAATCTTTTTAATGCATTGCTGTATTCTATTTGCTAGTATTTTGTTTAGGATTTTTGTATCAGTGTTCATCAGGCTATGGTGTCAGGGTAATAATGTTGGCCTGATAAAATGAGTTGGGAAGTATTGCTGCTGCTTCAGTTTTTAGGAAGAGTTTGAGGAGGACAGGTATTATTTTCTCTTTTGGTAGAATTTATTGTGACATTATCTGGTCTTGGATTTTTGCTTTCGGAGAGGTTTTGGGCGGTCATTTTAATTTTTTACTATTGACTGGTCTGTGTAGATAATCCAGTTCTTCTTGGTTCAGTCCAGCTAGACTGTATATTTCTAGAAATTTGCCCTTGTAGGTTATTGAATTTTGTGACATATAGTCCTTACTATTTTTGTATAATTCTTTGTATTTCTGTGGTATCAGTCATAATTTCGCTTCTTTCTTTCTTTTTTTTTTAATTTACCGGTACTTTTTGGTTTTGAGAGATGTAAAATAGAGAAAGAGAAAGGAGGGAAGGCCTAGAGCAGTCTCCATAGTTGTACATCATTAGTTGTGACAAAGTTTTAATTTGACACAGGTGGATGTGGGACTGCGTGGGGTGGGAACCAATTGGGAACTTCCCACATTGGAAGCAAAAACCTTCACCGCCATCCTGGCGGTTACCACTCCACTGTAGTTCAGCATATGCGGTTAGCATGGGATGGGGTCAGAATTTGATCCTTGGACATCGCAGTTGCGGAGCAAGCGCTCACCCTGCTGACCTATAATGGAATCTCCCTGCTCTTTCATTTCTAATTTATGTCTTTTCTCTTTTTACCTTAGTGAGTCAGGCCAGGGGTTTGTCAATTTTATTAATTCTTTCGAGGAACAAATTCTTTGTTGCATTAATGTCTCCTATTTTAGTTTTCCATTTCATTTAGTTCTCTAATTTTTATTGTTTTTTTACTCCCCCACCCTTCCACAGTTCTTTCTCTAAGATATAATATTAGATTGTTTGAGATTTTTCTCATTTCTTAGGATAGGCCTTTAATGAAATAAATTCTTATTACGGTTTTCACTGTAAGCCAATAATTTAGATATGATGTTTCATTCTCATTTGTTTTAGTATTTTTTATCTCTTTTCTTTATTCTTCTTTGACCTTCGTTTTTTAATAACAAATGACCTTCATTTGTTTTCTTTTTGTAGTTGATCTCTAATTTTGAGGCTTTGTGGTTAGAGAATACACTAGGTATGGTTTCAGTCTTAAATTTGCTGAGGATAGTTTTGTGCCCCATTATAGTCTGTCCTCAAGAGTGTTCCGCATGCACTAAAAAGAATACGTATTCTTGTGCTGTATGATAAGGTGTCCTTATAAATGTCAGTTATATCCAGTTATAATGTGTCATTTGGTTTTAAAGATTTATTTTATTGTTTCTGTTTGTTTGTTTTGTGTTTTTGACAGAGACAGCGAGAAGGGGGAGGGCCCAGAGGAGTCTCCAGAGTTGAACCCCATCAGCTCTCGGCATGGTTTTGTTCCGTGGGTGGGGGCCGCACAGGGTGGGAACTGGGTCGGGGTCCACCAGCATGGGAGGCACGCCCCTTTGAGCCAGGGGCCAAACCGGGGGACTAGAACTGAACTAGGGGCCTCCCGCATGGGAAGCACACTTCAGCTCAGCATATGGGTCCACAGGGGCCAGGGCCAGGACTCGATCTTGGGTCCCCAGGCCTACAAAGCAAGCGCCCAACCCTCCGAGCCATCCCAGCTTCCCTATAATGTATTATTTAAGGTTGATATTTCCTTATGGATTTTCTTTTTGGATGATCTGTTTATGGCTGTCAGTAGGGTGTTAAGGTCTACTATAGTTGTTTTTGTCAGTTTCTCCCTTTAGGTTTGTTAGTAGTTCCCTTGTAACTTTTGGTGCTTCCTGATTGGGGGTATATATAATAAATTGTCATGCCTTCTTGGTGTATTGTCCCCTTTATCATTATGAAATGTCTGTTTTTGTCCTTTTTTTTTAAAATTGTTTTTGACAGAGAGAGACAGAGAGAGAGACAGAGATACAGAGAGAGAACTGAGAACTGAACTGGGGCACTCCCTGGGATTCGATCTTGGGTCCCCAAGAAGCTACAAAGTGAGCACTTAACCCACTGAGCCATCCCAGCTTCCCATGTTTTTGTCTTTTTAACACCTTTTATTTTTTTATCCTGAAGTCTGTTTTGTCAGATATAAGCCTCCTTTTCTCTGAGTACTATTTTCTTGAACTATCATTTTTCTTTCACTTTGAGCCTATATTTGTCCTTAATTTGAGCTATGTCTTTTGGAGGTAGCGTAAGTTTGGTGTTTTTTGTTTTAAAGGTTTATTTTTATTGTTTTTGACAGAGAGAGAGAGAGAAAGAGACAGAGAAAAAGAGACAGAGAGAAGGGGGAGGGCCCAGAACAGTCTCCATAGTTGCACATCATTGGTTTTTCCACATAATTTCATTCCACAGGTGGGCATGGGGCTGCACAGGGCAGGAACTGGGCCAGGGTCTCGCCCCGGTGAGAACCGAACTGGGGGGCACTCCCCAGTTCAGCATATGAATCCGCACGGGCCGGGGTCGGGATTCGATCCTCGGTCCTCGGGGTTGCAAAGTGAGCTCTTAACCCACTGAGCCATCCTGGCTTCCCTGGGTTTTGTTTTTTGATCCAGTCTCGTAGTCTGTGCCTGTTTGTTGGTGAGTACCCCCAAAACTTGAAAACCTTAATTTGCAAAGATATATGTACCCCAGTGTTCATCGCAGCACCGTTCATGGTGGCCAAGTCGTGGAAAAAACCAAAGTGTCCTTTGATAGATGACTGGATAAAGAAGTTGTGGTACATTTACACAATGGAATACTACTCAGTTCATTTACATTTAAGGTGATGATTGATATGAGGATTTCCTATAGCCATTCATATTTTGTTTTCTTATCGGTCTGTTTATTGTTTCTTTGCTTTTTTCTTTCTGTATTTTAGGTTTAGTGTTTTTTGTTTTCTGTTTTCCCTTTTTTGTTATATTTCTTAGTTCTGGATATTTTTTGAGAGGTTACCATTAAGTTTATATAAGATAAAGTCTCATAAGAACAGTATATATTTTTCCCCTTAAACATGCTTCTTATCATCATTTTTTTTTTGGAAATTCAGATCTTTACTTAATCCCCTTTTATGTTGTCACAAATTATCTCAAAAAAAATTTTATTTTTTTGACTTTTATGTTAAATAGCTCCTTCATTATTTCTTGTAATGCAGGTCTGGTATTGTTCCAGTTATGCAATTTTTATATATCTGAAAAGGTCTTTATTCTTGATTCATATCTAAAGGATAATTTTGCTTGATAAATTATTCTTGGCTGGTAATTTCTCTCTTTCAATAGTTTGACTATGTGATTCCATTTCTGCCTGGCTTGTAGAGTTTCTTTTTGAAAAGTCTAATGGTAATCTGATAGGCTTTCCTGCATAGGTTACGGTCTTCTTTTTCTTGGCTGCTTTGAGAATTCTTTATTTATTATTAATTTTTGACATTTATTATAATGCACATTGGAGAAGGCCTATTGTGATTAGGTAGTTGGGTGTTCTGTTTAATTTCTGAATTTGAGTATTTCATTCTTATTGTAGGTTTGGGAAGTTCTCAATGACTATTTGTTTTGAAGACTTCTCTCCTGGTGAATGTATTTATGTTTTTCTAGTGGAATCAGATTGTTGTTGCAGAGTTCTTTCATTTTCTTTAATTCTCATGTCTTTCTCTCCTTACATCTGTATCATTTTCATATTCTGTCTTTGATATCACCAATTTGTTACTCCATCTGGTCAGTTCTGTTTCCTAAGCTAGCTACCGGTAGTTCACTCTTCACCAATTTTTAGTGTTCTTCTTCTGCAGAAATTCTTTTTGTTTCTTTAAAAATTTGGTATTTGTTAAAAATGTTTCCTTTGTTCATGGATTTCCTTACTGATTTCACTAAACTGCCTTTCTGTGTTTTCCTGCATCTTGCTGATTTTTTTCAAAACTGCATTCTTATATTCTGTCATTTAAATCACACACTTTAAGGTTTTCTTCT
Source organism: Craseonycteris thonglongyai (assembly GCA_004027555.1). NCBI lineage: Eukaryota > Metazoa > Chordata > Mammalia > Chiroptera > Craseonycteridae > Craseonycteris > Craseonycteris thonglongyai. The sequence goes on from PVKE010033437.1 coordinate 12,026, forward strand.
GGAGATTTTCATTTTCTTTCTGAGCAGTTTTGTTTCCTTGGATATTCATAGCTTTTGGCAAGTTTTTCTTTCTGGCATGTATCTCAGAAGTGGAGCTTGCCACAAGTAGATATGAAGAGGTCTTTCTGTTGCTTTCCAGTAGATATCATTAACACGTTAAGTGCCCAGGCTATTTTGTCTTGCTTACCGCTTGGACCATTATCAGATTTCACCGAAATGCTGGCGACCAGAGAGCTGTTTAGGTTGCGATAAGACTGAATGTTTATATATAGAATATATTTACTGTGTGAATATTTGTTATTTACTGCAATTTGTACAGTGTATTATTTTAGAAATGCCTTATATTCAGTTGTCTGTGATTCTTGTTCCAGTGCAGGAAAAGATTTTTCTTTACCCATGAACGTGAAAATGTCAGTAGAAGAGAAACATGAAAAGTGATTCTAGAGAAATTATTTTTTCTAAAAAACGGTGTAGAGTCGTTATTTTTCATCATTACACAAAGAGGATGAGAATATTGAAGAATGGCATGCAAAGGACAACCATTTTTATGTTTACTGTGTTTCAATAAAACTCATTAAATTATTTTTTTACTATTTTTTTATTTTATTTATTTTGTATTTGTGATATCTTGAAATTATTTAAAATTTATTAACAGACTGTAATTGTTTTAAATTTTATGTTGTCAGTTAACATATAATACCACGGCTTTCACGGAAAAGTATACTGTCGGTGACTGACAAGATCCGAGGGGAACGTTTAGTGTCAGTCACTGGTGACTGACATGGCACTTAACGTGTTAAAAGTGTTTTCTCTCTTGGGCAGCAGTGGTTTATATTTCTCTTGGTTTATCCATCTATTCATGTTGGGAGATTTTCTTGTGGGAGGTAGTCTTCTTTTTTTTTTTAAAGATTTATTTTTATTGTTTTTGACAGAGAGAGATACAGAGACAGAGAGAAGGGGGAGGGCCCAGAACAGTCTCCATAGTTGCACATCATTGGTTTTTCCACATAGTTTCAGTCCTCAGGTGGGCGCGGGGCTACACAGGGCAGGAACTGGGCCGGGGTCTTCACCCCGGTGAGAACTGAACTGGGGGGACACCCCAGTTCAGCATATGGGTCCTCACGGGCCGGGGCCAGGATTTGATCCTTGGTCCCTGGGGCTGCAAAGCGAGCGCTTAACCCACTGAGCCATCTCGGCTTCCCTCCTTTTTGACCTAATCTTTTTGTCTCAGTGTTGTACTACCATGGGAGGCTGTGGTAGTTGATGGGGTTTTGCACTACCGAAATCACAGTGCAGGTAGAAGCTATTGGGCCTGTCTTTCATCTGCCCTGAACCCCCCTGCTGGTTTTAGTGGGGAAGAATGGGGTCAGGGTTTGTTGGGAGAAGTACCAGTTCGTTAATAGCGCCGGATAATGGTGATTTCCAGACTGAGGCTGACTAGTTCCTATAGGTTCTTTACTGTAAGCATTAGGGTAATATGGGGGAGAGGAGCTCATAGAAGAGTTGGGGACATGAGACTTAAAGACATGAGAATGAAAAGAAATGAAAGAACTCTGAAACATGCTGTTCCCTTTATCAGGAACATATGGGGCTAGAGATGTGCGTGCTGATGGCTCCATATTTTTTTTCTGCTGGGCTTGTGTCCTAGTCTTTTCTCCTAGGACTATGTTTTTATACCTGCTACCATCTCTCTTCCTAATTCTTCCAGGATCATGCTGTGCTTCCACACATGTTCCTTAGTATCTTTCTCATTCCTCTTCTTCCTGGGCTTTGTTCTGCATCCTATTGCTTCATCTCCACACTTCTCTGTTCCCTCCTCCTCCCATGTGTCCCTTTTATCCAACCTTTAGATGTTTCCTTGGTGCCGAGTGGGTCTCTCCTCCTTCTCCTCTCCACTCCCTGCCCTCCCCTCCCCTCCTCTCTTTTCTCCTCTCCTCCCTTTCATTGTTGAAGAGTATCTGTGCTCTGTGTTGGATATCAGTCTGCAATACTAGCTTAAAGTGTACTCAGGTTTTTTTTGTTTCTTGGTGTGCGTGGTGACTTTGTCAGTTTCTCTGGTTGTTTGTGAATGACCTAGTGCATTAATAACTGGCTCCCTAAGGGTAAAAAGGAATGGATAAAAGTAAACAAAAATTTTAAACTTGGCTCTTGTTTCTTAAATCATCTGCATGCTTATTTACATGGGGTCGCTTAAAACAGCGGTGGCCCATCTCTGCGTGCATCTTCATGAAATTATCAGAACACAGATTTTTATATTTAGGGGACTATGTTCCTATTTTCTGCCCTTACCTCCTCTAAACCACTCCAGGAATGTTCTTATGGCCACGTGACATGGGGCTGTGGAATGGAAGAAAGAATAGCTACTAGGGGAAGCCGGGATGGCTCAGTGGGTTAAGTGCTCACTTTGCAGTGCCGGGGACCGAGGATCAAATCCTGGCCCTGGCCTGTGCGGAACCATATGCTGAATTGGGAGCTCCCCCAGTTCGGTTCTCTCTCTGTCTCTGTCTCTGTATGCTTCTCTCTCTCTCTCTCTCTCTCTCTGTCAAAAATAAATATTAAAAAAAATTATATTAAAAAAGAATAGTTACTAAAGTACTATTGGTTTAAATAATCCAAAATTCACTGTAATATACTGCCTCAGCATTTGTCATGTAGATGCAAGACTTTGACTAGGCTTCAGAGTTTCATAATAATTAGGTTAAACATTTTCTTCAGTAAAATTGTGTTGGTGTGGATAAAGATTTCTCTTTCATCTACCATGTTGTCACTACAGCTTCTTGTCCCTGGACTCTTAACTCCTTGACTTCCTCACTAATGTATCCTTCTGGCCACCCTCTTCTCTGGTCACCTCATGTACCACAGGTCCTCAGAGTCACAAGTGCAGCTATGCCATTCAAACTCTAATCATCAGTTCAGCATTTCTGATAGATTCTCATTGCACTCATTCTCTCTAACCTTTACAGCTACCAATACATTGACCATCTGCTTTCTTATTGCCCATGCCTCTTTTTGTTTTTATGTCTATGTTTCCCTTAGATTTCCATAGATCATGAAAATCAATGTCTTAAGTAAGCCTCAATGATTTCTCCTTTATTCACCCATGCCATTTTACCTGATCAAATTCCAACTTTGGGTATCCAAAAATAAAACTAGGTAGATGAAATTACAACTAGGTTTTCACTGCTGTGTGATCATTATAATAATACCTTTCTCCTTGGTCATTCCATGTACTATTGTAAAACCGCCACAGTGTTAGTTATGTTCCCCCCCCCCCCATCCCCCCATAACTGAAATCTCGACTTTATCTTATCTTCTCTTGTTCTCAGCAGATGCCTGAACCTTTTACAGTTTGGAGGGGTTGTAAGCCATCAGACTGTCAATGTATTCATATCAAATGCTGTGCCTATCTTCGGGGACTCTTGTTCACATATCATTAATTTTTATTAACTCAACATGTAGTACCTAGTCAGTTATGTGAACTGTATCATTTTTAGTGCAATAGCATTCACTTCTTAGCTATGACATCAGTAATTTGTTATAACTATGACCATTAAAGAGTACAGTTAACCTCAGTGTGACAGTATTTGACTCATCTTCTGCTATAAGAACTTTTGAAGTGGGAAATGAAGAGATTGAGTTACATATAAGGGATACAGAACCTATAGTCAATTTAGTTGTGATGTACACAAGTCCTTGATAAGAACTAAAGGCAAAATACTTTTCATTACTTATTTAAATTTATTGAGGTAACATTGGTTATAATATCATTATAAACTTCAGTTCTATGATATTATGATTTAATATGTGCATCCATATTGCTTTCTCACCACAAAAGTCCAATTTTCTTCTACGTCTATGTTTTGACCCCTTCTACCCATGCATGAATGTCAGTAAAGATGTTTTTATTACCTGTATGTATGGACAATCAAAGTGTTTTTAATATCTATAAATGTGTCTCTTGATAGGTTTCTTGGATATGTCCTTCTTGCTCTTGAGATGTTTGACTTGTCCACATTTATTTCTAATGAAAGCTTTATTGTAGTGTCTACACTACGGCTGTTTTGTCTGTCAGTGTAGAAAAGAATAATATGCTCTCTAACTCTAAAATTGCCTTCCTCATTCAGAAGGACTCCTGAGGGCTGCTTATTTGATGCAATAACTATTTTGTGTATGTTCTTGTAGAAAAGTAAAACTAGATGGTGTTGTCTCATAAGTTTTCCTAAAAGTTTAATTTTGTTTTTAATAAAAAAGACATCCAGATTTTTTTACCATAATGTGCAGCTAATTACTTGCATGTTTTTCTTTTACTACGTATTAAATAAGAGAGTAGTAGAAAAACATCATTGCTGTAATTCTAATTCTTTCACATGTGACTCAGAGTTTTTACTGTACTTTCTAAATATAAAGTGCTTGATCTTTTAGCTGGAGGACTGCAGGAATGTTCAGAAGCAAATGAAGATTTTGCAGAAGAAGCAAGTCCAGGCCCTGAAAGAGAAAGGTCACTTGCAGAGTGAACACAACAAGGCTGTCTTATCAAGAAGCAAACTAGAGTCTCTTTGCAGGGAACTTCAGCGTCTCAATAAGACATTAAAGGTTAGTTGGTTTATTTTTCTGTTTTTTTAGGGAGGTACTTAACCTGATTCTGTAATCACAGTGCATCTATTGAAGTAATTCCTTGCTTTACATACTTTCTTTAGTGGGAGTTAGTTGTAGTAATGGCTCCTAGGGTATGTCCAAGGTAAACTTGCTCTAATATATTAGATTCCTGAGTACAGAGAGGGTTTTGTGGAGTCTTCAAAAACATACTGTATTACATTGCTTTTATTTTGCTTGGATTAGGGCTTTGGGGTGAGGTCACTATATATCTGAGACTCTTTATCTAACTTTATTTTTCACATTAAAGGAAGAGGTCTATAATATTCCTAATATTTGATTACCGGGGATTTAGTCTCATGTGTAGTTTTGTTATGTCCAGAGTCATCATCCATAAGAAGCTCAAGGTTGCCAGATATTCTGCATATCACTTATATAGTTTATTACCATATTCTTACATAAATAATGAGCTATCTAGCTGAAATGAGAATGTTACAGTTCATCCGACAAAGTAACCAAGCGGCACTCAGGAGATAGGAGTCACAAAGCTTTATTTACAACGGTGGGTTTAGGAATATTTTTCCAAAGTCTGAGCCCCGACTGCAGGGAATGTCAGCATATATAGGGAGAGTTTCACTTGGTTATTTCCTATGATAAGTTCTCTTTTCCCACCATCACATATCTAGGTTTGACAGATACAGGTTCCAGGATAGTGTAGGTTCCAGGAGAGGGTAAAGCTACAGGTGCAGGGAGTGAGCAGGCTCTGCAGAAGCAGGGGAGTGACAGTGCAGGGAGCAAGGAAGATTTACAGAAGCAGTCTTAATTGCAAGCAGTGTTATAGGGCTTTCTCCACATCATTCCCCCCTTTGATGCCCCTATGTCTACTATATGGCATCATCATCATCCAGGTTAGGTTCCCCCAATGGCTGGTACGCTCGGAGAGCTAGGATATGGGCTGTTTTCTTTCTGACCACTGTGGCTTCTGTTAGATTCGTTACTGACCTTATGACTAGGGGAAGAAGACATGGAAGCAGGAGACAAACCCCGAGAAGTAGGAGCATTGTCCCAACCAGTGTCTTAAATCCTCCCAGGGTCGAGAACCAACCTCCAAATAGGGAGTTAGGATCCTGTCCATTCCACTTTTGTCGTGGTACATGGGCCAGCTTTCAGATCTTAGTGGCTATATTGGTTACTGCTTTGCCATTATCATCTATTTTTAAGCAGCAGTCGGTGAAATTAAATTTTCCACAGGTCCCTCCTTCTTCTGCTAGAAGATAATCAAGAGCTAGCCAATTTTGGTGTATAGCCTTCCT
>PVKE010033438.1:0-17927 GCA_004027555.1 Craseonycteris thonglongyai
CACCTCATACATGGAAACGCCTCTTTGTTATCGGCCTGATCTCAGCAGGTCGTGGTCCCTAGAGACTACCTAGTTGTAGTGTGACCTACATTTATAATTATTGTCATGTCCGAATAGGTAGGAGGAGAAAAACAATTACACACTAATTTAAAGAGACAGTATCTTTTTTAATCAGTTCTCCTAAACTTTAATAAAATGTTATCTTTAAATGTACGTATTATTCAATCCTTTGGAATGTTATATTTTTGGAAATCATAGCTTTTTATTTCCAAGGCCCCTAAAAACTGCACAAAATAGACGCTGCTTTCTATAATCTATTTTAATAATAATAAACAATGATTCTGTTACCTGGATTGGGGGTGGAGCACTACATTCTTTTTAGAGTCTGATTTTATGGATTAGAATATCTTTCTTTCCTTTATTTATTTTAAATAATCAGTCTAGTGATTACAAAACAGTCATAAAATTTTAAAGGCCTTTTTTTCTCGTTTTTTTTAGAATAGTATTTTTTTTTTTTTGTCCTTTATGTAACATCCAGATAATGTGATACTGTCTCTTTGAAGCACCCTGCAAACCTTCTAGAGATTTGAAGTTGGGTCTTGACTCTTAATGCATGTGGACAGTCGTGAGCGTTTTTGCTGTCGGTGTGTCTGTGTTGGACAAAACGATCTGTAATCTACAGCCAAGTACATTCCGTTCACGGGGCAGACCCAGGGGAATAAGAATAAAATGCTATTATGACTAAGTTGTAAACCTATGCACATCCCTTGCATTTTGGGCAACTTTATTAAAAAAAACTGATTTTTATTAATAATAATCATGTAGTGAAATGTGTTTGTAATTTTGTCTCAATTTAATTTGTTGTAAGGTGGGAGGGGGAATTGCTGGTTTCACCACTTCAAATCTGTGCTGTCTGAGAGTATTAACATTTTAATTAAGCAAAGAAATGAGGATTTTTAATACGTATGTAATTGTTTTAAAGCGCCCACTTTAAGAGAATATACTGTGCAATGAAGAAACCAGTTTAGGCATTTGCTATAAACTAAAATATCCCAAAAGAATAATCTATAACAGCCCTGTAATTTCCTTTAAAATGATAACTAACAGGACAGTTGACCAATTTTTTTAAAATATACTTTCTTTTATGTGTTCAATAAACAAACAAACAAACAAACAAACAAAAACAATAAAATAAACATTTAAAAAATAAAATGTAACAGACAGAACTGCCCATATACTGGTATAGTAATATGTTATTTTATGTAAGATCATAAATTATTGTATTCCATAATGCTTTGAATACTTTGAAGTAATAGTAAACTTTTACTACTAGAAAGACATAATTCATATGAAAATTACTAAGCAGATCCATGTAATAAAATATACCTTTATTACCCATGAAGTATAATACTAAAACTAACTGCCATTTCATATTCAATGATGTATACTTTGCTAATTGATGATTTACAGCAAAGACAAATTAAAAAATAGTTTACATTATAATATAAAGGATTTCTCTATATATTTATCATTTGCTGGGGCTTTTTGTCCATAATTAGTAAACATAAATATGTTAATCTGATTTTAAAACTTCTAGATGTGATACCAAAGAAAAAATAAAATTTATGCTATTGAACCTGAGGAGGAAATCCCAAACTAGTGTTTCTCAAAGAATCATTACTTTTTAGAGTCTTGCTGAGGAAACAGTATTCCTTGGTGGTTGTTTTATGCTAGTACCATAAGACTTTGCTCATTGACCCATCAAATTAGATACTTTTAATTTTTTAGCAGCTTTATTGGGTTTAATTTATATACCGTAAGATTCCCTATCAGAAGTGTACAATTCAATGATTTTTAGAAAATGTACTGATTGTGCAACCATCTGTACAATAGTTTTAGAATGTCAAAATGCTTTCTGTATCATTTGCACTTAATTCACACTATTGCTGGGAGACTGAGGTAACCACTGATTTGTTTTCTGTTTTTATTTAAAAAAAGGTTTGGTTTTTTTTTGACAGAGAGAGAGAGAGTGAGACAGAGAGAGACAGAGAGAAAGGGGAAGGGCCCAGAGCAATCTCCATAGTTGTATATCACTCGTTTTTTATATAGTTTTGCTCCATAGGTGAGCAGGAGCTGAACTGGGGGCCTTCCACATGGGAAGCTTGCCCCAGCAAGAACCAAACTGGGGGCACACCCCAGTTCAGCATATGGGTCTGTGTGGGCCAGGGCCGGGATATGATCCTCAGACCCCAGAGCTGTAAGATGAGTGCTCAACTTGCTGCGCCATCCCAGCATCCTAATTTCTGTTTTTATAAACTTGCCTTTCCTGATCATTTTATATAAAAGCAATCATGCAGTATGTAGTCTTTTATATTTGGCTTCTTTCACAAACTTTTATGCAGAAATAGCATTTTATATAATGCTGCAACATGCATCAGTAGCTTGTTCCTTTTTGCTTTGAAATACTATTTCATTGGACAGCTATATCTCATTTGTTTATCAACAACTCAGTGCTTGAAGGACATTTGGGTTGTTCTAAGCTTCAGACTATTATGAAAAACACTGCTATGAACATTCTGATGCATATATTTGTTTTTGTTTTTATTTCTTGTGGGAAAATTCCTAGGAATAGAGTTTAACTCAATTCTGACACTTCTACCTAAAGATGGCACCTGTTCCCACTTGTTAAGGGCTCAGTTTCACAAGACTCCCCTACACTTTAGACCAAGCTTGTCCATCCTGTGGTCCAGGACAGCTTTGAATGCACTGCAAAACACATTCTTAAACTTTCTTAAAACATTAGAAGATATTTTTTTTGTGATCTTTTTTTAGCTCAATAGCTATCATTCGTGTTCGTGTATATTATGTGTGGCCCAAGACAATTCTTCTTCCAAAGTGGCCCAGGGAAGCCAAAATTTTGGACACCCTGTTCTAAACACAGATTGGTTTCCCAGGGAACCACTCCCCATCCTGTGATTGTCTAGGGGCCTTCCAAAAGTCTCCTCACTAACATAAACTCAAGTGTGGTTAAAAGGTGCTTGTTATAAATAACAAAGAAACATCTTTACAGATGCTCTTATTGCTTAGAAAATAGGAAAAGTCTTTGGAGCTCTGTTTCAGGGTAGAAGATAAAGACCAAATGCATATTTCTCATTATAAATCACTTTATCACAAACAATATGAAAGAAACTACACAATAAGTAGACTTGAAACAATTTATAAAATAAAATAAAATATAAAAGTGAGATAACACAGAAGGTTGGACAGTCAAATCAGACTTATTTCCTAGCATCAAGCTTTATTAAAGCAGCCCAGCCCACAAGGCAAAACAGAAAATACAGAGGGACTTCTGGGACATCCTGTATGACACCCTAGGTCCTTCCATCTGCAATGGACATATACTCTCTGTCTCATAGTAATAAAAGAGATCATCAAATGAGGTTTAGAAGGTTTCCTGATAGCACAAAGTACATTTAAATAATACAATATTCTCATTTTTGTATTCCAGAGAGTCTCATTCCTCATTCTCTCCAGGGAATCATGCTTCATAGATTCCAGGTTTATTTGTTACAAGTAATTCTTTAGCCAAGAACATACTGCTAAAGAAATTCAATAGAAAAGGTCTCTTCCTCCTAGCAAATATCATTAGTCTACATACCAAGAAGTCCATTTGAGAAGATTAGGTCGGGTCATCTGCCTTCTCTTATTTCCCTTGGCAGCATATGCTCAAGTAAAAAGACTATTTGGGTCTTAGATCAGCTGCTTTAACTCTTTCTCACGAAGATGGGTATGCAGTTAAATAAGTAGTTTTAGAAAAACAAAAATCTAGAACTTTTATTTTTTGTTTTTGTTATTGTTAAATTTATTAGGGTGACATTGGTTAGAAAAAATTACATAGGCTCCAGGTATACAATTCCACAGTACTTTGTCTATGTGTTATAATATATGTACACCACCCAGAATTTAGAAATAAAAACTATTATCTTCAAAAACTTGTTTTAGGGGAAAGCCGGGACAGCTCAGCGGGTTGAGCGCTCGCTTTGAGGCCACGAGGACCGAGGATCGAATCCCGGCTCCAGCCCAGGCAGGACCCACATGCTGAACTGGGGAGTTCCCACAGTTCGGTTCTCTAGCTGTCTCTGTCTCTCTCTCTCTCTCTATCTGTCAAAAGTAAAATAGAAATAAATATGCACTGAAGATAAAATAATTACTCTCTATAAATATAAAAAAAAGATATAAAAACAAAAACAAACAAACAAAAAAACTTGTTTTAATTCAATAGTTAGGTTAAACACAAGCTTGGATAGAGATGAAAATGGATGGAAAAAAATACCCAAATATGTGACATGTCTCAATGTAAATCTATGACCACAATTTTCAAGTGGATTTGTAATGCTGCTCAGAAATTATATCATATTTCCATCATCTATATATCTCACATTCTGTTGGAATAGTCTTGCATATCCACTTCTGTCTCTTCACACTTTCAACAATTTCACCCCCATCCTTACTCTTAGCTGCTTACTTTATTTTGAGTCAATGACAATATTGATGTAAATACAGGAAATCTGTCAATTCATATCATCTATTTTTCAAGAGAATCCCAAGATCTTCTATCTGATGCTGGCTGTGTGAGGAGAATAGTAGCCACTGTCAGAAGCCATGTGGACCCATCTCCTGTTTCACCTTAGGACCCCAGTAGAAAGTCATTGCAGCTGGGGGAAGGAACAGAAAAAGAAAACAGAGAAAGTCTAAGGTTGAGGCTTCCTCAGAACATCAGAGAATTCTATCCCTCTTGCTCGTCCCATCTCATCCCAACACCAGGCTAACAAATTTAGAGTAAAAATAACTGCAGCCTGTCTGGGAGAGTAGCAAAAGGCAGAATCTCTCTGGGAGAGTAGTTAAGGGCAGACTTAAATCTAAGTGGGAAATGGAAATTAAGAAATGACCTCTGGAAAACCAGCCCCCACCCTAAGAATAAAGTGTAAGTATCCCCAGAGAAATTTGAAGTCTCAGGTGCACTGAGGATAAAAAGCAACAGCAAATTTAAAATCAATCCTCCTCCTGACTTCACTAAAACAATCCCCACATTAAAGTCATAGGAGAAAAGAAGAGCTTATAATCAAGCATGAAAATATTTGCCTTTAGAAACAATTGAAATTTCCATAACAGAGTAATAGATTAAACAAAATGTGGTGTATACATGCAATAGAATGTTATTCAGCATAAAAAAGAAATGAAATTGTGATATATGCTACAACATGAATAAATCAATATAATGTATGCTAAGTGAAATAAACCAGAAACAAAAGGACAAATACTTTATGATTCCACTTACAGAAGGTACCTGGAATGAGCAAATTCATACAAAAAAATAGCTGTTGCCAGGAACTTGAAAAGGGGGTAATTAAAGTTAAAGTATTTCGTGCCTATAGAGTTTCAGTTTGGAAATAATGAAAAGGATTTGAAGATGGATAGTGATGATAGTTGCATAACAATTTCAATATGCTTAATGCCTCTGAACTGTACATTTAAAATAGTTAAAATAGAACAGTTTACATTGTGTACAGTTTACCAAAATAAAAAATTATATTTCTCTAGTATATACTGTTCCTTTACAAGAGATTCAATTTTCAGGGGAGAAAAAGCATATATAAATATAAGAAAAAATATACTAAAAGAGACAAAGCAATTGTACAGCCAGTCTCAGATGTGACTCAGATTGTGGTACTATCAGATGTGAAATTTGCAATAAGTGTAATTAATATTTAAGTCTCTAATGTACAAGAAAGAAAACATGCATAATCAGATGGGTAATATCAACAGAGAAATGAAAGCTATTTTAAAAACCTAGGAATACTAAAAGTAAACACAGCAACAAAGATGAATATGCTTGATAGGCTCATTGGTAGAGTGAACATAGCCAAAGAAAGACTCAGTGAACCTGAAGACAGGATAAAATCAATTACCAAACTGAAACACAAAAATCACGAAAAAGAAAAAAAAAGAACAGAATGTACAAGAGCTATGGGACATTATCAGTCTAACACCTGCAGGTTGAGATCCCAGAAGTGAGAATGCGACCAAAGAAATATTTAAATAAGTAATGGCATAGAAATTTCCAAAATTAATGACAGACCCCCAAACTTAAAATGCAAGAAGTTCATAACACACTTTTTGTAAGTCAACCATTTTCTCTAATCAAAGCCTTTTTTCTCTCTGGAATTTAGCTTTGCTGCCACCCTAACCATCACTTCAAAGACAGTTAGTTGCTGCTGAAAGCCTGAATATACCAAGACATTGTAACACCATTAACTGTAAATCTATTAATATGTGACTGTCTTGCTTCCCTTCTTTGTTTTTATGCCCATAACTAAAATTTTTATGATAATACCAACATACATCAAAGTGGCATTGCATGTAATAATACCCAAATGCAAACTGGTTTAAACATTTATTAGTATCTTGAATTCCGTTTGTTACAAAGTATGTCTCCCAATATATAGAGATTCAAAAGAGAAAGAGATGTGTAAAGAATAAAATTATATCAATAACAAAAGTCCATGTGAAAGTGATTTATTTGTTGTTAGGGAAGGCTAGATCTTTAAGAAGAGACAAAGAATAAAGGAAAAACTATTACCTTTTAAAATGTATGTAAAGTGTTACTATTCAAAGAGAAAGTAAATCTTTGCTATAAAATGACAAGACAGTTTATTTCAGCCGAACATATTTATCTTGAAAAAAAATAAAAACTATAAAAGCTGTGAAACATTTTGAACCACGACAACAATTTTGGAGAGGTCTTCATTGGTAGGCTGTTTTTATAAGGCAGATACTTAACCTTTATACATTTATTCTTCGTTGTAGCCAGGGACAAAGGAGTCTGTTAGATTCAACCAGTAAACATTTACTTAATGACTTTTCAAGGTTTTACAAGCCTATACATTCAAATGACTTTAACATTTATTTTCTGTGAAAATTTTGCAAATGATACATTCCAAAATTCCCAAGAAATTTATCAGAGATATAAGAAGACTCCTTGTTTCTTGAATAGACAGTAACTAAAATTTGTGCCAGAATGGAGTGTGTATTTATAAAGTCCACCAAATTTTCCTGGGCATAGCAGACCTGTAGTTTTAGAATCAGGATAATAAATGGTGTTTTAAAAAAATCCTCAGCAGTATTTCTAGCACCTAGAACACAGTATGTGCTTAGGAAAACATGGGGAGGAAAAGTAGGGGGAAAAAAGAGGTGAAAAGAAAGGTGAACAGAGGGAGAGGGTGAGAAGAAGAGGACTCATTTGCCTCCTTAGCTTCATTGTTCAATCTGGATTAAAACTGGATTTCTCTTGCCAATTTAAAGACTAGACATCTTTCTTCATTCATTCAACACATTATTCAACATCTACTTTTTGTTAGACACTGAACTTAGTTCTGGAATATAAAGATATTTTCATGTACCTAATCTCCAAGTGGCTTCTATTCTTATTAAGATATAAATTCATACAATACAATAAAGAAAAAAGTTGCAAATTATCACAAAGTGGGATATAAGCTTATGAAAAGAAGGCTAAAAAAAGATTTTCTTAGTAAACGAACAGCACACACACACACACACACACACACACACACACACACACACACACACACAACAAAGAAAGAGTATGCTAGGCAAAAAATACAAATGTATAAAACCTGGACGGGGAAGCCGGGATGGCTCAGTGGGTTAAGCGCTCACTTTGCAGCGCCGGGGACCGAGGATCGAATCCCGGCCCCAGCCCGTGCGGAACCATATGCTGAACTGGGAGCTCCCCCGGTTCAGTTCTCTCTCTGTCTCTGTATCTCTCTCTCTCTCTCTCTCTCTCTCTCTCTCTCTCTCTCTGTCAAAAATAAATAAATAAATAAAAATATATTTAAAACCTGGAATGTGTGACATAGCAAGATGCACTAGAGGAGGTGAAATTAGTCTAATATAGCCGGAAGATAGTCTGTGACAGGAAAGCTTTTTCTAGTGGCAATATGAAATTAAAGGCAAGGACACGTCAGAAGATACAACAATGGTGCATGCAGGAGATTGGACAATGACAAAAGGGTAAAAGAGGACAGGGTTGATTGTAGAGATACTTAAAAGGATAAATAATCAGTAATTCATAGGTATTAAATGATATTAATGGGGAAGAAATGCAGAAAAATCCCTAATATTACATATATTGCACACCTATATAAATATACAATAGTATATGATAAAAAAAAAACAACAGTGATATATTTGGGCAAGACAAGTTGCATTTTATCTGTTGTATTTCAAGTGTCTTTATGTAGTACATCCAAGAGAACACATCCATTACATGTTATATACAGGGGGTTGAAGGTTAAGAGAAGATACAAATAGTACATTAAGGTTTAGAGTAATAACCTTGTCAGAGAAATGTATAGGATGTACCTTTCTCCTACTCCTGGGGTGGGGATGGGGGGTATAAATAAAGATAAAAACCATACATTTTTGTGAAAAGATTTTAGAATGTTTTTTAACAGAGAAAATTTGAAGTAAGTAAAAAAAACTTAAGATTTATTTATTTTAAACTGTATTTATAATATTTCTACACTACATAGCATTGGAATAAAGCAATAATTTTTTAATAAAAAGCATTGGTTGCTTAGCAAGAGGTATTCTTATGAGATCCACAGACTATTTAGTCTTCTAGTTGATATTAAGAAGAATTCTCTGTTAAAATGTCACTGGCATATGCTACACACAAGCTTGTCCAACCACGGCCCGTGGGCCATGTGTGGCCCAGGATGGCTTTGAAGGTGGCCTAACACAAATTTGTAAACTTTCTTAAAACATTATGAGACCTTTTTTTGCAACCTCTTTTTTTTAGATCATCAGCTACTGTTAGTGTTAGTGTATTTTGAGTGATCCAAGACAATTCTTTCAGTGTGGTCCAGGGAAGCCAAAAAATTGGATACCTCTGTCTAGGAAAGAGCAAAAATAAACCCATGTGCATTAGCTTTTTTATGAAACATCTCCTGGGTTTGTTACAAGTCTAATTAAATAAATACACACTAATAAAACCATTGATGCAAAATCATTTTCAACAATTACATAAGCTTTAAGGAATATCTAACCAATTGACACCTATTATGTGTATGCTTTGGGTCTGGTCCTAATAAGTACCCTTGCATCAAAAGTAGCCTGAGACAGTTCCTGCGCTTGGGAATCTGATATCTAATGAGAGAAAGAAGCCTGACAAACTGACCCAACAATTAAGAATATCATAGTAACAAACCATCAGTTTCATAACATTGGCAAATAAATGTTTTTATTAGATCCCTGTATATTATAGTCAATAAACAAAATAAGCATAAAAGGGGATAGAAAATCAAGAAGTCACAGCACAGGAGTCCGGCTATACACAAGGTACAGTTCTGAGCACTGGATACAGCAATGAATAAGGCCAACATGGTCCCTACCCAGGAGGAGCTTGTATTTTAATTAAAAAAAAAGACATAAAACAGCTATTTACATACTTGTGGTTATTTACTATTGGGATAAGTTCTGTAAACAAGGAATAGACTATGACCAGGAAAACATCTGTAGTTGGACAAACTGGGTTGATTACCTGTTGCAACAAAGAATACATACCATGTAGAACCTTGGAGCATCTCAGTAAACGTTAGAAAGGACCTATTAAAGGAATTGGGTTTGTTTGGGTCATTTTGGGGATGGCCCAAGAGAGCACAGTTTCATTGTGCATTGAGTGCTTTCAGAAAGTGGGGAGAAGTATATGATAGTAAATCTCAATGAACCTGGAGAGTAGATTAGAACAAGGCTAAAGTTATAGAGGGTAAAGAATCAGTCACCAGTTATATTAGCTGGGGTAGGGGAGTGTCAGTTGTTTTGTGAGTTATATAGTGACTTTGTTTTTTTCTGTGCTTAGAAAAAAGGTATGAAGTGTTTTATGTTTTGTTTAGTTTTTTTTTTTCTTCTCACTTTAAAATGCTCTCAGAGTGATTTGGTCTGCCTGTGAGTGCCAGGTCAGTTTCTAACAACACTACCAGCAAATTGTTAGACTATTCTCTAGATATGAGGGCTTTCTTTTTTTCCTCTTTCTCAAAAAGAAAACCAGATTTTCATTAGAAGTGCGTGGTTTCAGATAGTGATATTTTAGAAGTACTTAAGCAGGCAGTTAAACATAGAAGTTTGAGGTTTGGATGAAGGTAGACCTGAGCTGCAGGTATAAATTCAGGAATAGTTGTGTGCAGGTGGTATTTGAAGCCAGAAGATCCCCAGGGAGAAAGTTTAGAGCAGAGGTGTCCATAATTTTGGCTTCCCTGGGCCACATTGGAAGAAGAATTGTCTTGGGCTACATACAAATAATATACTAACAATAGCTGATGAGCTAAAAAAAAAAATTGCAAAAAAAAATCTTATGATGTTTTAAGAAAGTTTACAAATTTGTGTTGGGCCTCATTTAAAGCCGTCCTGGGCCGCATGCAGCCTGTGGTTCACAGGTTGGGCAAGCTTGATTTAGAGTGTGGTTCATCTAAAATTTCAAGACCTTCAACATCTATAGACTGGATATGGGAAAAACAGCAAAGCAACTGAAAAAATACAGCAAAAGAAATTGGAGTAAAAGGAAGAATATTGTCATGGAAGTCTGGTGCAAATAGTAATTTTAGAAGAGTGGCCAACACTATTCAATGCTTCTCGAAAGACAGCTAAGGAAAAGACTAATGTATTATTTAGCTATAGACATTGATGTCATAGCTGACCTTAGCAAGGAATAAGATATTTGAATAATGGAAGTGGTAAGGAGGTTGGAGTAAACTGAACAGGGAGTTGAGGAAGAAGTGCAGTGATAGAGACAGAGAAATGTAGAAAGATGAAAAAATTAGTCTTAGAAAAGAGAAATTTGAGAACTTTAAAATGCTAGCAGGAAACATGCAGATGTAAAAGAACTAGAGGATAATAGTTTCTATAAAACTGTTGAGCAAATGAGAGGACTAGAGTGCGGGAAAACACTTTATTGTAAGGATGAATGGAAGTGAGGACAGGTGTGGGTACTGGTGTTGTACGCTAGCCTGGGATATTGAGAGTTCTATTCCAAAACCTCTAGTTTCTTAGTGAAATACGAAGAGAAGAGAAAGGAGAGGAGTGCTGACTTTAGGGAAAACAAAAAAAGATGATTTTACTGGTTTTATGTTGTAATTTCAAGCAAAAGGGAGTAAGTTCAATCTTAAAAATTATTTCCCACATTTGTTACACCACCTTAAACTGCAAATTATTAGAATTTAGGCTAAGTTCTCTGCCCCTTGGCAAATATAACAAAAAGTCATCCATTTAAGATATTAGGTTCAAACCACACAATATTTTACATACTGATCTTAATGCATCTAAGAGAATTCCTGAATCAAAAATAGTTTTGCTCTTATCTGGTTCAATTGCCCTTCCAAACCAGGAAAAGAAGGAAGGAATGTTTAACAAAAATAATACACTTAAAAATAATACACTTGTGATCCATGTAAACTTGTTTTGACATACGAAATAATGTAAAACATAAAAGCATAAAACTTCTTTTTCAAATAACTAGTTAATATTCCTGCTTTGATATTGTATACTTCATGTTTCTTCTCAGACTATTAAATAACACCTTTCTCTCCTAATACATTCTGCTATACATATGGTTCTATTTCTGAACACTATTATATTTCATTCAACTAAATGACTATTCCTACAATATGCATTGTAAACAATTGTAGACTTTATTGAATTTGAGTTCATAAGCATCAGTGTTAATAAACAAAGCATCCCATTAAAATGTTTTTAAGAATTTGAACATCAGTTTCCTTTAACACTTTGTACATTTAGCTGTTTGTTTTTAATTTCAGTTAATAACTTTGTAAATAGGACATTTTAAATGACCTTGAGCTATACAAGGGTTGTCCAGAAAAAAATCCAACCATTGTCAATATAACAAAAATGGTTACATGGTTGGATACTTTCTGGACAGCCCTCAAAAGTCTTACTTCTGCAAATCAGAACACAATGTAGAAATACTTTTTGCGCTTATGTCCCTAAAACATTAAACAAAAATAGTATCTTTTAGTTAGAATATCTATCTTCTTTTGAGATGAAATATTACAAGCCTAAATCTTTCCCTCTGCAATTCATTCTTAAATGTAGTTTCTCATAGTCCCATGTACTACTGCCTTGAGGCAGCTTGTAGTACTGTTTGCCTCTAAGCAGTTTCCTTTACCTGCTGCATCCACCCATCCAGATAATAGAATGCTTCCAGCTGTCCTTGCCTCACAACTCAATGTTCCCTATCTTCATCCACACCCCTCCTTTACCTTCTCTGCCTACCAGTTCCTGTGTGAACCTTGTGAGCACGTCTTCAAGCTCGTATTAACATTGATAGAGAGGTAGCCTTGAAGTTCTCCTTTGAATTCTTCAAGGTAAATAATATTACTGGAATATTCCAGTAATATCCCCTATGTTTTTTAGTTAGTTAATTTTGTTTTTGCTTAAGTTAGTCAAACACAATTTATGTTGCTTATAAAGAAAAGAACCATAACTATTACTGAAGTCAATTTGTAACACTTTTCCGTTTTACAATTTGGGAAAACAAGGCTTCATTAGTTGCTCAGTGAATAAAGCATTGAAATTATTTTGCTGAAAATGATGAAATTCTCAGAATAATTAGATTCAAGACAGAAACACTGCTGGGGCACTTGCTAATTAAGTAAACAAATCAGAGAGTAAACAAACCATACAGGGGCTACTTCCTTTAACACGTCTGCCTTTTGAGATTCATTTTCTAATTCTGTTAGATATTTCAGGTTGATTTTAATAGAATATACCCCTACAGTCTCCTCTACTGTTATTTTTTTTTGTTTTCCGCTTTCCCAACCTTCTTCTTCTCATTTCTCCTCCCTCCCTCTTTCCCTTCCTTCCTTCCTCCTTTCCTCCCTTTCTCTTCCTCTCTTCCTTTTTTCACCAGCTGGGTAAATCTGGTGTAGCCCGAATTAAGAAAACATTGTTCTTAACACCCCTAAGGTCCTTCAAGCTGTAAGATTATCATTTAACTGACTTCAATATTAGAAAATCACACATCAGGAATTTTCTCTCCATGTGAAACCTTAGGAGAACTATTTTTATTGATTTACTTAATCTGTTTATGGATTGGAAAATTAAAACTTTTGATTTCTAAATTTTGGCAAACATATTTCTTATAATTTAAGGTTTATATATTAAATCACAGTTCTTAAATTTTCATAAGGTTCCAGATTCATTGTTTCTACTTGATTAATAGCCTTGCCAAGAGCTCTCTTTGAAAAATTGTAATTTATTTCATTTAAATAATTTTGACTGGTAAACACCTCATCTCAACATTCAAAGTTAATTACTATCATAATGAGTCTGAAGTTGGAGGAACACGTTCAAGTCAAAATATAACTATTAATTTTCTTTTCTAATTCATGTTGTTTAAAGTAATGTCATAGGTGAGAGAATATCATTTTTTCCTATTGAATAAGCTTGATAGCCATATATATTTCAGAACCAGGTTGCTTGTTTTTGAGTAAGACAGATGTTCTGTTTTCTACATGTAAGAGGTTTAAGGATTTATAAGACAATTTTAATTAATAGGCTCACTCAACCATAAAAAAAAGTACATTTGTCTTGTAGTGTAATAAAACATCACAAGTCAGGATTATACTACGCTAATGCCTAGTTTTCTTTAAAGAAAATACTATTCTTATGAGAAAACCACTTTTTTTTTTAATGTGTGGCGTTCATAGAAAAATGCTGGCAAAATTATTTGATGGGTTTGAAATGCCTACAATTTTCAGAGAGAAGAGGGGCAAAGTTATTTTGACTGTGTTTCTAATTAAAATTAAATCTAAATCTATGCCTCTAATTTTCCTGTGGTTAAATTTTTCTATTGTTCTGCTTTCAATGTTTTAAAATAATTGGTTCATAAAATTCTCAGTGTTCAGGCTTTAATCTTATTTATGTAGCAATATGAACTTAAAAAATGAACATTAAAGCAGTATTTTTTTTTTTAAACCCCCAGTGAAGAAGGCAGGCCTGAAGTGTGCCCATGATGGGGCTGGAAACAAGGTGTGCTTGTGAGGCAGGGCACCACAGGGGGCATTCTGGGCCTCCCTGCGTTGTTTCCTCCCTAGAAAAACTGTTTGTTCTCACCAGTCATTATTGTCAGCATTTCTGCTTGAGACCTCATTGTCTATCGGGCCTTGATTATTTATTTATTTATTTATTGAATTTATTTTATTATTATTTTATTTAGCTTTGATGCCCCCTTCCCCACCTCCCCAGCCTTCCCGCCCACCTCCCCACCCCCACCCACTGGCAACCACCAAACCATTGACTGTGTCCATGAGTTTTTGTTTCTCTGTTACTTTCAGTTTTATATTCCACTTATGAGTGAGGTCATAAGTTTCTTCCTTTTTTGGATTTCAGTCTGACTTGGTTCATTTAATCAGAAGAGGGATTGCTGGGTCATATGGTAACTCTGACCTTAATTTTTTGAGAAACATTCATACTGTTTTCCGTAGTGGTTGTACCAATTTACATTCCCACCAGTGGTATATGAGGGTTCCCTTTTCTCCACAGCCTCTCCAGCACTTGCTATTATTTGTCTTGCTGATGATAGACATTCTAACAGGTGTGAGGTGATATCTCATTGTGGTTTTAATTTGCTTTTCCCTAATAGCTAGTGAAGTTGAGCATTTTTTCATATATCTGTTGGTTGTTTGTATGTCGTATTGGGAGAAGTGCATGTTCAGGCCTCTGCCTACTTTTTAATTGGATTGTTTTTGTTGTTCAGTGGTATGAGTTCTTTATATATTTTGGGTGTTAGCCCCTTGTCGGAGTCATAGTTTGCAAATATCTTTTCCCATTTGGTTGGTTGCCTCTTTGTTTTGTTAATAGTTTCTTTTGCTGTGAAGAAGCTTTTTAGTCTGATATAGTCTTATTTATTTACTTGTGCTTTTACTTCCCTTGCCATTGAAGTCAAATTTATAAATTCCTTCCTGAACCCAAGGTCCATAAGTTTAGTTCCAATGTTGTCTTCTTTGCAATTTATTGTGTCATGTCTTATGCTTAAGTCTTTTAACCATTTTGAGTTAATTTTGATATATGGCGACAGCAGTATAGTTTTGTTCTTCTGCATGTGGTTTTCAAATTTTCTGAGCACCACTTTTTGAAGAGGCTTCCTGTCTCCATTGTATACTTTGCTTTCTTTGTTAAAAATTGTCTGTCCATACATACTTGAATGTGGGTTTATTTCTGGGTTCTCAATTCTGTTTCATTGGTCTGTGTGTCTGATTTTTTACTAATACCATGCTATTTTGATTATTCTCATTTTGAAATATAAATTGAAGTCAATGAGTGTGATACCTACAATAATTCTTTTTTTCCATAGGATCCACTGTAATTATTTTCAAACCACCCTTCCTAATTAGTTTTACCCACCTTTCTAATCCACAAGCTACACTGATTCTAAATAAATATTTATATGATTTATCACTCTATCCTCATATTCTGCATAGATAAAGTATCCAAAAGGGAATGTAGAAGGGAAGCAGGGATGGCTCAGTGGGTTAAGCACTTGCCTTATAGCCCCAGGCTCCAAAGATTGAGTCCTGGCCTGGGCCCATGTGGACCCATATACTGAACTGGGATATGTTTCCCATGCGGGAGGTCCCCAGTTCAGTTCTTGCCAGGGTGACCTTCCATGTGGGAGGTACTCTGGATATTAAAATATTGGGTAAAATAACTTTATGAATACATCTAAACAGAAAAGGATAAAATTGGGCAGAACAAAACAATCCTGCAGAAGAAAGAAGTCTTAGAATGGTTTAATCATTCTGTAAAAATGCTAAGAAAAGTACATTTTGATCTTATTTATTTAGTAGTCTCAAATATTAGAAACCTCCTATGAACAATTATTAGACCTACACTACATTCCCCACAAAATTAACACTTTTTTACATAAGTTTAACCAAAATCTTTTTGTTTTATTAAGGTGGAGAATTTATTTAAATTCCTGTTTTCTCTGCTATGTGCTCAGTATCTGTCACATAATTACTAAAAATTATGATGCGATTAATTATTTACTCAAAGAACCCAGTTTGTCAAAATGTGTGTATAGACTAAATTCTCTCCTGACTTCAATATAAGAGTAAAATATTTTCAAGTCTTCTTGTATTTCCCCACTGACAGCTGTACATATTGAAAGGACAGCACTGTCATTCTGTCCCTGTCAGTTTTATAGAAAATATAAGAACAAGAACTGTCAACCCAATACCTTACTCTTCCAATCTCTTTTCAAATAAGGAAATAAAATTATGTAACAACCATAGGTAAGAGGTAATGGATTTTGAATTTGCAATTGTATATTTATAATTGAGGGAAACAAACACACCTTATTGAAACTATTTTAACATACTGAAATTCTAGCCCCATTCAGAATTATTGTTCAAGTCATTGAACCTATGACAGTTTCTTCCAATTTTTGTCTCTTCTCAAATGTTGCTGAAAATCAATAAAGAAATCACTCAGTTTTGTTTGTTTTTTTTTACCAGCAATTGAGAAAACAATCTTTCATTTGCCTGTCTTAAAAGTGTTCCAAAAAAGAAGAAAATTAAATAGTACAGTCTAATATTTTCTAAATTGTATGCATTTTATTTTTCTTTCCTTGGTATATTAGCTAAGATAGAATAATGTTGAGTCTATGTAATAATATAAAGGACATCTTTGTCTTTTTCTATTCTCCAAGGGAAATTTATACAGTTATTACCTTTCAGCATAAAGTTAGTGTGTGTGCATGCATATAAAATTATATGAGAAATGTAGGAAGTAAATCTAAAATAATACACATATAAAGACAGAATTAATTTAAAAATATGGAAAGGGATCTAGATACAAAATCAATACATATAACCAATTCTACTCCTACATACTTACAGCAAGTAGAAAGTGAATGCATACTTGAACTAAAAATTCACCCGAATTCCTGATATACATATTATACTTAATATATCATATTATAGTTATAGAATAGCAAAACCAATTCCAAAAACAGAAAGCCTTCAAACCTATCCAAAAATAAAAGTAAAAAATACTGCCTACAAAAGAATAAGTGACTTCACTTAAGGACATTGAAGAGTTGTAGTCCCTCAATGAACACTTCAAACCCAGAAGAACAATGCATAATGAAAAAAAGAATAAAGAAGTCTAAGTAAATTATAAACATGTTGACAATTCTGAAAAGTCAAACTTGGCATGCCAGGATAGCTCAGCAGTTGAGCGCTTGCCTCACAATTGTGAAGTTTTGTGTTCAATTCCTGGCCTGACCCTGCCCTTGCAAACTCATAGGCTGAACTGCGGCACAACTGTTAACCACTGGATGGCTCTGTGGTGAAGGTTTTTGCCTTCCATGTGGGAAGCTCCGGGTTCCCTTCCTAACCCTGGGGAACCCATATCCACCTGTGTGGAATGAACCCATGTCAGAACTAATGATGTACAACTATGGGTAGTGCTCTAGGCCCTCCCCCTCCTCTCTCTCTCTTGCTCTCTCTATCTCATCTTCCCTCCAACAATAAAATAAAATAAAATAAAATAATAAAAAGTTACACTAATTTCAGAAATTTAAAAATAAGGATCACCAAAATGCCCTTCGATAGATGACTGGATAAAGAAGATGTAGTACATTTACACAATAGAATAGTACTCAGCAATAAGAAATGATGAAATACAGTCATTTGTGACAACATGGATGGACCTAGAGACCATCTTATTAAGCAAACTAAGTCAGAATGAAAGAATCTGGAAACATATGACCTCACTTATAGGTGGAATATAAAACTGAAAGTAACAAAGACACAGAGACCTATGGACAC
>PVKE010033439.1:0-17932 GCA_004027555.1 Craseonycteris thonglongyai
TAAATAAATAAATAAATGGAAATAGATGTTTGAAATACCTTACATGAAATGTTAATTATACAACTAGTATATGTAAAGTGCTATGTCTACATTTCTGTAAATTTCTGTCTTCAGGGACTGCATTTTTACCATTTTGCCAAAGCTATTTGACAAAATAAGAAATTACTAAAGAAACTAATTTTGAAAAGTAAAATGGAAATAGAGCAGATGTCATTTTGTAAATGGAGAATAAAAAGGTTTCTGTCAACATATGAATAGATTAAAATAATTTTATTTCATGAAGAAATAGACTTTTTAAAAAACAAAATAGCATGTAATTACACAGAAAGAAACGTGAAAATGTATTGCAAATAGATAATAACATACTATTTCAGTAAAGAGAATTTAAATGTTTATAAAATTGCTTATGGGTTGGTATAACAAAAATAAATTTATTAAAGTTCTATGGGTGTCATTTATACATTTAGTTGATCACATTTATTTGCTAAAGTGATGCATTATGCAATTACAGCGATTTTTGTTTTATATAATTATTTCTGTATTATACTGCATTTAAATAAAAATTCAAACAATTCAGGCTGCATCTAGTATAATGAAAGACGATAGGTGTCTAGGGTATAGTATAGGAGGCTTAATTTATTTTCAGTGTCTTGTCAGATATATATATATATATATATATATATATATATATATTCAGTATTCATTACCAATCTAGCCTAAAGAGAATTCTTTAAAATTGTATGTTTCCAGGCAAATTTTTAAAAATGACTTTGTATTCTCATGCCCACTACTGCCCCAGCTAGTTCATTTTCTGCTACTGTTACTGATGAGGTATTCATAGATAACATAAAAATATTTGTTTTCTCGTGTTTAGCTATAATTTTTAAAAATGAGAATGAAGTTATAGCATAAAGTTAGATTTTTAGGGAAATGACTTATTCATCAGCCACTCCTTCTTCTTAATTATTATATTATAATTAATTAGTATATGCAAATTTTCTCTTTCTATTCTTTACAGTATTGTAGGGCTCCTAACTATTATGCCCTGTTCTGCCTTTGGCAACATTCAAATTCTTGATCCAATTAAGGTCAATTAGAGTCAGAAACTTGAGCATACCCCAGAAAAATAACTCAATTCCATTTCATTCTAGAACCAGCTCTCAGACTACATATGACCTTCCACAAGACCAGTGCCACTTATAGAGAATTTCCTGTTCAGTTTCAAGCCTAGATCTCCCATCTTATCACCAATTTTGTTCTCTTTCAAACTCTTTTAAATGCCTACCTTGATTTAGATAAACCATGCCCAGTTTCTGTGATTTGAAACTAAAGAACATTAATATTGCAAGATCCTAGCATGTGTTAACTGGGAAGTGCTGTAACATCGGGAGAAAATGTGTTATTCATTCAGTTGCCAAAATCTGCTCTCCAAGTACATATCAAAATAGCTGAGTCTGGGAAGTATACCATATTTAGCCTAGATTTGGTATATAGAGTTGTGCCATATATTTATTAATAATTTTTCATGAAGAATGTTTAATTTTATTTTACCAATGTATACATTCTCTAGCATTTACTCAAATAAAAACAAAAATAGAATATAAGGATGAATTTAATGTTGCCTGACAAACTATTATAAGATCTAGGAGTTCAATAAAGGTTATAAGGCAGTGTTCCTTAAAATAGGTAAATTGGTCTCAAAATATGTTCCCATGACAATATCTGTTTTTATTGCCAAAATTGACTTCTTTAAACAGTTTTTGGTCCGAATTATTTAAATAATATTTACAAAAGCCTATGATGCAAAATCAAGTAGTCTCAGTTAAAGATTATGCATTGTAATGACATAATTTTCCCTTTTATAGATGTAAGAACATATGTGCATTTATACATTGAGAATATTTCTGGGAAAAACAAGTATAAAATTTTTTGTGATTTTTTTTGAGCTTTACATAGCTAAAGATACAAATTTAAATTTCTAGAATTCCCATAGGTATTTCCCTTTTATTTTGTGACCTTCATATTTGGGTTTATTTTGTGTTTTTTTTTTCTAATCCATGCTCTTGTATTAACTTTAAACAAAAATCACAGCTTTTAAACATATATTATTTCAGGTCTTGTCTCCAAAGAAATAGAGTAGAAATTTAATAGAACAAATACTACTCTAATCTATGAATTATATGATGTGTGTGACCTTCCTAAATCGTAGTGTGGTGGTTAATGGAGAGCCATATGAAAGAGGCTGGTGTACTATATCTGAGCAGCTTATTCAGGTGAAGGTACCTATTATTAGCTGTTCAATGACATGGATACAAATTTACTCCTGTTTTGTAATGAGAAATGTTTTGTTGCTGTATCATAAGAACATAAAAAATATAGCACTGTATGCAGGACAAGCCAAAACAAAACAGTAATAAAAAGTACATGCTAAATAAGTTTTTGTGAAGGTGCTGATGTTATCCTTTCATATCTTTAATTAAAAATCATGCAACTTTGAATGATCTTCACCTTCTAAAAGACATTTAAAAATGGTGCTTATTTAATCTATCATGGGATTGTGGAGGTTAATTTTAGGAGAAAATTGCTACATGGATTCAGAAAATGTTATTATTTTCTTGTTTCTTGTCTGAGGTTTTATCTATAGTCCTCCTTTGTCATTTTATAATTCTAAAAAAATATGAGTGCTATTATCAGAAAAAATGGTTTACCACCAAATATAAAACATAGTTATATTGCTGTTGGTTATTGTGTTTTTAACTAAGCACTAAAACTCAGATGACTTCCATACCTGACAAATGTGTGACAGTAGGTGAGCTATGTGATAATTAAAGGCTGTTTCTTCTCATCTAGTGACAGAATTCACGAACAGCAGTCCAATACATAGCAGAGTCGAACACCTCCTAATCCCCCCCTCCAAATCACTTTCTTTCTAATGAAAAAAATTTTTTTACCTATATATTTGCATCAAAATGTATACTGCAATTGAAGTACTTCCACAGTCAAGAACAAATATAAAGTACATCATCCATCAGACATACTAAACTCAGAAGCAGGATGGATGGTGGAAATTAAAAACCACATATGACATTCACAATTTTCCATCCTGTATTGTAATAATTTAGGTACATATTCTACCACTCTCTCATGATCATAAACTCCCTAAAAGTAGAGATTTGCTAAAATGCATTTGATATTCTCCCCATCAAATGTCCACTATAGAACAATAACTAATTTTTTTTAAATAAACAAATTTAATCATAACTTTGATGAGAATAATAAAATGATTAATGATGGTTTAGATGTTAGGAAAACTTACAATGTGTCACACATTGATCTAATAGCTTTAAATTTGTTAACTTATTTAATCTTCTCAAAAAACCTATAAGGTATTATTATTATTATTCCTACTGTACAAACTGACAAATATTGCCAAATTAACTCATCTAGTATGTTGTAGATTGGGGATTTAAATTCAGGCATTCTAGCTCCATAGACTAAACTCTTAGTCATTTTTAATTTTTGTTCTTCAATAAAAATAATGATTGTGACTATTATTTTTTTTAGATTTTATTGTTTTTAACAGAGAGAGAGAGACTGACAGACAGAGAGGAGAGACAGACAGAAAGGGGAGGGACCAGAGTATTCTCTATAGTTGTACGTTATCAGTTTTTTAACATAGTTTCATTCCCCACAGGTGGGTGCAGGGCCACACAGGATGGGAACTGGGTGGGGGGGCCTCCTACATAGGAGGCATGCCCCTATGAGTCTGAGGCCTTCCACATGGGAAGCACACCCTGGTGGGAGACAAACTGGGGCCCTCCCACATGGGAAGCTTGTGCCGGTGGGAGCTGAACTGAGGGCCTGCCACATGGGAAGTATGCCCCAGTTCAGCATATGGGTCTGCACGAGCCAGGGCTGGGACTTGAGCTTCCAACCCTAGGGCTACAAGATCAGCGCTCAATCCGCTGAGCCATCCCAGCATCCTCAACTGTATTTGATAATTTTATTAGTTTTCTATTATTGCTATAACAAATGAATACACATTTACTATAGATTAAAGCACCAGCAATTCATTATCTTGAAGTTCCAGAAGTCAGAGCCCTACAATCAAGGTGACAATCAGACCACACTCTTTTTAAGGCTCTAGGGGAGAATCTATTTCTTTCCCTTTTCAAATTTCTAGAGACTGCTCATGTTCCTTGGATTGTGAGCAATCAAATAATTCCAAGTTCTGCTTCTTCCAAGCTCTGCTGCTGCTGCTACTGCTGCTTTGTGGAGGGGGGGATATAATTGATGTATACTATTGTTTACATTTAAGGTGTACAGCATGTTGCCTTGATCCCTTTATATATTGCAACATGACTACCACTATAGCACAGTGGCAATCTCACTCCTGGGTATATATCTGAAGGAATTGAAACCAGTATCTCAAAGAAAGATCTGCATTCTGTGTTCACTGCAGCATTATTCACAATATTAAAAATATGGAAACAAGCTAAGTGCCCATCAATGGATCAATTGATAAAGGGTATATGGTATATATGTATACAGTGGAATAGTATTCATCCATAAGAAAAAAGGAAATCCTGCCATTTGTGACAACGTGGATTGCCCTGAAGGCATTATGCTATGTGAGATAAGTCAGAGAAATACAATAGTGTGTGATATTACTTATATGACGAATCTAAAAGAAATAAATAAATAAAAATAGCCATATGTAAAAAAAGATTAACCTCTGCTTCTGTCCTCACATCTTTTCCTCTAACAGTGGGTTTTCTGTCTCCTTCTCATGAAGACCTTGTGATTACATTGGTCCTGACTGGATAATCCAGCCTAATCATTTCATTTTAAGATTTGAAATTAACAAAATAGGCAAAGTCCCTTTTGGAATATAAGATAACACACTTACAGGTTCCTGGAATTAGGGCATGAACATGCTATTATTCTTTGGTGAGGCCAGTTTTTCAGCTTACTACAGTGATCAATAAATGCGTAAAATTTCTAGCAATACCGGTCATGGTCTTACAACATTGACCAAAGGAGAAAGGAGTATGCTTCTATTACCAGAATCAAAATTTCAGAACCTTATGAAAACTCTTGAATTTTATAACATTTAAATATTACTCTCCCCTTCCTACTCACAAATTACGTGATTTGAACTTAATCAAAATAAAAATCAGTAATGATTTTAGAGGTATAACAACAACATTGGGACACAGCCAATTACATAAACTGTGAACTGATTTGCTTTAAAGTTCACTGTCTGATCCTTTAAATTATTTAGATCTTATGTTACTTTTGCTGGCCACAAGTATGACTTCTCAGAGACAGAATCTAGAAAGTAGCTAATTAAATGTCTGAAAGTCAAATTCTGATGCTAATCAAGGACTTTCTCAAGAACCCAAAGGAAGCATTAAGGCTATAATTTTAATATTTGACATTGATTATAACACATTATACACTTTATTTTTTACAAAATGTTTTAATGCACATTGCATCTTTCCAACTTCACAATAAGCTTGTTAGTTTAGTTAGTTATCTCGTATGTTTATGTCTATCTTATCAGCTCTTATAAGTAAGTAGTTGATCTTCAACTACAAACTCTTTCTGTGATTCTTAGTCAATTCTTAACCAAAGATACTATGACAATTTCAAAAAAGTACTTCATTTAGTTTTCAAAATTTCTAGATTCACCTTAGTGTTCCTTAAACAATCTAAATTGTTGAATGGCTATCATATACATGCTTAATTTGTTTAAAAAATAAAACATGCATGTTTTAAAATAAGGGTCCTCATCCACTGGGCCACAGACTGGTAGGATCCATGACCTGTTAGAAACTGGGCCACACAGCAGGAGGCGAGCAGCAGGACAGTGGGCAAAGCTTCATCTGTATTTACAGCTGCTTCCCATCACTCACATTACCACCTGACCTCCACCTCCTATCAGATCATCTGTGGCATTAGGTTCTCATAGGAAACCAAACCCTACTGTGAGCTGCACATGCAAGGAGTCTAGTCTACAAACTTCTTATGAGAATCTAGATGCCTGATGAGCTGAGGTGGAGCTGAGGTGGTGACACTAGCTCTGAGGAGTGGTTGCAAATACAGATTAACATTAGCAAAGAGATTTGACTGCACAGAGGCCATAATATATCAATTGCTTGCAGATTAATATCAAAACCCTATTAATGAGTGTCAAGTGACAAGCAGCATCTGGTGATAGGCTTTACAGTAGCAAGTGAGTTAATGTACATCAATTGCACAACTGCATCTGGTGGCAGGCTTTATGTCAGAATTCGACACTAATTTTAGTCTGTGCCTGTCTCATCCATTACATAATTTACTACTTCCATCCTTGCCTCTTTTCCACACTGTGCACTAGTCTCAGTCACAGTTTTGGTAAGCCTACAAGAAACTCTAGCCAAAATGAATAAGAAACAAATATCACTGGAGAGTTTCTCTGAAAATGGGAAAAGGCTCTAACACCGCCAACAAAAAATATAGCTGCATTTCAAAGAAAATACTAAGATTCCTACTTAAATTACAGGTTCATTACAACAAGTGATTCACACTCTCTAAGCCCACTTTGTACAATACAGTGTCTGGTTATCAAACAAAGCCATGAGACCTTCAAATGTGCTTTGCCACATGGAGACCAAGCACCCTGAATTAAAAGACAAGCCTTTTGGAGTTTTTCAAAAAATGTGAACAGGAAGAACAGAAGCAATTATTGAAGGCCACCACTTCATCAAATGTGTCTGCCCTGAGAGCATCATTCTTAGTGACTCACAGCATTGCTAAAGCCTTATAAGACACCCTTTACTATTGATGAAAAATTAATCCTGTTTGCTGTTAGGGATATTTGTAATAAACTTTTAGGAAAGGCTGCAGTTCAAAAGTGGCTTGGTTTCTCTTTTGGCTAGTACCATAACTGAAAAAACTAATGAAATAGCAGAGGATATTGAGGTACAATTGTTAGAGAGGATTAATGAGTCACTATGGTACGCAATCCAGGTTGATGAGTCTAGTGATGTTGATAACAAGGCAACAATGCCTGTTTTTGTACAATGTACTTTTCAGGAGGATGGTCATATAGATTAGTTATGTTCACTTTCTTTGCCAACCAACACCGCAGCGCAGAACTACTCCAGTCTTTGAATGATTACATTTCAAGAAAACTGGGTTGGTCATTTTGTATCAGTGTATGCACAGATGGAACAGCTGCCATGACTGGATGGCTTTCTGGTTTTACTACTGTGTTCAAAGAGCTAGCTTCTGAATTGAAGTCTACATACTGCGTCATCTATAGAGAAATGCTGGCTAGCCCAAAAATGCCACTTGAACTTAATGTTTTGCAGGATATAATTAAAATTATAAACCACATTAAAGTACATGCCCTTTACTCATGTCTGTTCATGAAACACTGTGAGGAGATGGACACAGAGCACACATGTCTTCTCTTGTACACAGAAGTGAGATGGCTTTCGAAAGGTAGATCATTGGCCAGAGTTTTTGATTTATGGGAAAGCAGTCACCACTGGCAGCACATTTCAGTGACACAGAATGGGTCACAAAACTTGCTTACTTTTGTGATATATTCAAACTGCTCAATGAAATGAATCTGTCACTTCAGGGAAGACCGACAACTATGTTCAAGTCAGCAGATAAAGTGACTGCATTCAAAGCCAAAATGGAATTATGGGGACAGTGAGTGAACATTGAGACTTTTGACATGGTTTGAATATTAGCAGATATTTTTAAAGATTTATTTTTATTGTTTTTGACAGAGAGAGATATATATACACAGAGACAGAGAGAAGGGAGAGGGCCCAGAACAGTCTCCATTGTTGTTTATCAATGGTTTTTCCACATAGTTTCATTCCACAGGTGGGCGCAGGGCTGCATTGGGCAGGAACTGGGCTGGGGTCTCACCCCAGTGAACTGGGGGCACTCCCCAGTTCAGCATATGGGTCAGCCTGGGCCAGGGCTGGGATTCGATCCTTGATCTCCAGGGCTGCTAAGTGAGCACTTAACCCACTGAGCCGTCCTGGCTTCCCATTAGCAGAGATTTTGAAAGAGATTGAGCCAAGGCCTTCTTTCTCCCTACTGGTGCATGATCACCTATCTTAGCTTTCAATAAAGTGTGAGCATTACTTCCCAACCACAAAAGACTCCCAAATTGGGAAGGAATGGATCCACAACCCATTTGTGAATAAGCCAGACAAATAAACTTTGTCCATGCTACAAGAGGATCAACTGCTTGAGATCACAGTGGTGGTGGCCTTAAAGGTATTTTTGAAACAACTTCAAATCTCTAAACATTCTAAATTAAAGTCAAGGTGGAATATCCTGAGATTGCCACAAAAGCACTGAAAAGTTTGCTTTCTGTTTCCAACATTCTATCTTTGCGAAGCAGGGTCTTCTGCAGTGACAACAACCAAAACAAGATATTGAGTAGACTGGAAGTAAACAGCACACTTCAGGTGTCACCGTCTCCCATCATCCCCAGATGGGACGATCTAGTTGCAGGAAAAGAAGCTCAGGGCTCCCACAGATTCTGCGTTATGGTGAGTTGTATAATTACTTCATCATTCAGGGCAAACCAAAAGTAGGTGGACAATAAATGATGTATATTATGATGTAATAATAATAGAAATAAAGTGCACAATAAATGTAATAAGTTTAAAATATCCTAAAACCATCCCTTCCTCCATTTCAATGGAAAAATTCTCTTCCATAAAACCAGTCCTTGGGGCCAAAAATGTTGGGGGCCACTTAAAAAAAAAGCATTACTGAACAAAACAATTATTAAATTAAATTTAATAGATTAGAATTACATAGTTATCAATAACACAATGTGTAAGTTTGTACACATTTTATGTATTTATTTAAAACAATGAGTTTCAGAGATTAAAAAAACATATTTTGGGGTAAAAGATTGCCTTGACAGAATTAAAAAGAAATCTAAATTCATCTTCTCTTTTTTGTTTTTATCCTATCTTGGATTCCCTTGGTTTCTCCTTTGAGGTGGACTACCTTTTTTTTTTTTTTAATTTTATTATTTCTGACAGAGAGAAGGGGGAGGACCCAGAGCAGTCTCCATAACCATACATCATCAATTTTGACGTAGTTTCATTACACAAAGGTGGACGTGGGACTGTGCAGGGCAGGAACTGAATTGGGCCTCCCACATGGGAAGCATGCCCCAGTTCAGCATATGGGTCCACACAGGCCTGGGTTGGGACCTGATCCTGGGGCGCTAGGGCAGCAAGGCAAGCACTTAACCTGCTGAGCCATTCCGGTATCCCCTGAGGTAGGCTATCTTAATATCCTAGAGGTTCAACCTTCCCCAAACATTAGTCCTTGCTATTCCTTTAATTACTTTATAATATTATTCAGAAAATAAATCATCATATGTTGAGCACTATAGCGAGTATTGGAACAGTGGGGATACAAACATGATGGAAATCGTCCCTGCCCTTCAATAGGGGTAAATATATATAACTGTTCTATCTTCTCATCAAAATATTTATGCTCCTGATGTTTTGATCTCAGTTACCTATGGGAAAAGATATCTGATAAAAGGTTTTAGCAAAGGAGTTAAAATTATCTTCATTGCACTTATTGATAGTATATACCCTCATCATAAGGCTTAGTAGAAAAGGCTACATAAAGATGACTTGATTTAATCTGAAGAAATAATTTTACAAAATGAAGTTTTGTGGTTTGTGGTGCATTTATAGTAGCCGTGACTTATGGGGAGAAATTCTATGGTGCTCTTCTAATCACATGACAAATTTGCATGTTTATAGAGACATTAAGTCCTGTGTATAAATGTTTAGGGAATGGTTCTATAGACTAGCAGCTAATTCATTAAGGTTAAAACAGTGGTGATAAACCTCACTGTGCCTAAGAAGCATCTGGAATGCTTCTCAATAAAAGCAGAGACACTTGTTAGTCAACTTTTTCAGAGGGGTTTAAGTATATGCCTTTAATAAGCACTGTTAAAATTCTGACGTGTGGTTCAAATAACTCACTTTGTAGAAAAGTGCGTTGATTATCCACAGGGGGAAAAATGAATAAAAATTCTCTCTTTTTCTAGCATTATGACCTTGCACACATATATCTTCCAACAGTCTCAAAAAACATTCAGTGGATTGCCCATTCTATTTAGTCACTCAAAAGCCTTTTATGGCTAAGTCAAGTATGAGGTCCATAGAAACAACTGTATATTATTCAACCCAATTCTAAACCCTGCTATTGACACTTAGTGATTGATTCATCTAATGATGGATTTCTAATTTCCAGAAATATAAGCTTGCCAGTCACCTTGATATATCCAGTTCTACACAGAAGTCAATACCAAAACAAGCACATTTTTCATCTGAAAGACACTTCAGCCAAGGCAATTCCTGTCTCCCAGTTAATTATTGATGAGCCTAGCAAGCTTTTTTTCTCTTTTTATTGGTAAAGCTGTTTGGATTGAATTCTTCAGGCAGATGGCTTTCAAATGAGTGACATGTCACCATCTTCAGATTTTTCAATGAATGACATGCCATATCCTTCAGAATGTATATTATTTTGTGTGGTTTTAATCATTTATTCTTTGTCAGTTATTGTTGCCAATTATGCTTTGTATATATTTGATACATACTAGCTTTCTATTGATAAGAAATGGTGTATTTTTAATTTCTGAGATTTAATGAAATCATTTATAAAAATGCTAAAATATTCTCCATAATTATTTCCCAAAGGCAGACAGACCAACAAGATTAGTATTCTATAGAAGAAGCAGGTGATATAAAGAGAGATGGTTGAATAGCCATGATTTCCCAATGTTTTTGCTTTATTTTTAATTTTATGTGCATTTTAGAAAAATTAAATTTCCTCTCTTTTGTGTTAATTTGCACTTACAAAAAAAACTTGTTGTTAGCATAACATTATATGATAAAAATTGTACTACTAATATTTTGCTAATGAAGCTAACATTTTGTATTTAATTTTAAGCAGACATATACCTATAATTCTAAGGGTTTTGAATAGGCAGTCTAAGATTAAAATGACACAGAAAAAAATAGGCATATAACAGTGCAATTTGAAGAGAAATACTACCATTTAAAAAAAATTTAGTGCAGGGAAATGACCAAATCTGATCACCAAGACTATTGTAATTAGAAACAGAAGACCTGGTTATAATGTTGAGCAAGTTATGTAACTCTGTTATTTAAAAATATATATTTTATTGTTTTTTATTTTTATTTTTATTTTTTGACAGAGAGAGATAAAGACAGGGACAGAGAGACAGAGAGAAAGGGGAGGGCCCACAGCAGTCTCTATAGTTTCACGTCATCAGTTTTCAACACAGTTTTATTTCACACAGGTGGGGCACAGAGTCACACAGGGAAGGATCGGGACCAGGGGTCTCCTGCATGGGAGGGACCCTCCCAACCACGACAGCAAGCACCTCTCATACAGGAAGCACACCCTGGGCAGGAGCTGAACCAGGGGCCTCCCACATGGGAAAGTTTGCCCTGGTGGAAACCAAACTGAGGACTGAACCAGGGACTTACTACATGGGAAGCTCACCCAGATGAGAACCAAACTAGGGTCACACCCCAGTTCAGCATATGAACCCGCACAGGTCGGGGCCCAAATTTGATCCTCAGACCCCAGGGCTGCAGGGCGCACACACAACTCACTGAGACATCCCAGCATTACCAACGTTATTGTATTTTATGTGTGGCCCAAGACAATTTGTCTTCTCCAGTGTGGCCCAGGGAAGCCAAAAGATTGGATACTCCTGAGTTAATGCTTCCACAATCATCACATATGACACCATTAGGAAAGTTCAGAAAATGGTGGCAAACTTCGCGATCCTAACTACAACTTTAGGACTTGGGCAATATAAACCTTAAGAGGTCTGTTTGCAAAAGAAGAAGTGAACAACATGAGAGTTATATAATTGGGGATGCAGGGATGGCTCAGGGAGTCGGCAACCCAGGAGTCTGAGGGTCAAATCCCAGCCCCAGCCCATTGCAGACACATATGCTGAACTGGGGTGTGCCCCTAGTTTGGTTCCCATTGGGGCAAGCCTGCTACATAGGGGGCCCCTGCTTTGCCCCTGAATTGTGGGGGCATGCCTCCCCAGCCTGGTTCCTGCCCTGCGCAGCCCAGTGCCTACCTGTGGAATGAAACTATGTAGAAAACTAATATGTACAACTATGGAGACTGCTGTGAGCCCTTCCCTTCTCTCTGTCTCTCCCTGTTTCTGTCTGTCTTTGTCAAGAACAATAAAAATAAATCTTAAAAAAAAATACACTAACATTAACACTTGCTGATGAGCTAAAACAAATATAGCAAAAGAAAAAAAACCAAAACTCATAATGTTTTATGAAAATTTATGAAATTGTGTTGGGCTGCATTGAAAGCCGTCCTGGACCTCATGTGGCCTGTGGGCTACAGGCTGGACAAGCTTGCATTAATTATCCAGAACCTTGCCATGGAGAATCTGATTTAGAAGAGAAAGGGCGTAACCCTCATATTTTACTATTAACATGAGTTTCTGGTAAATTTTAGCACTAGGGTATTTGCGACAATACTGAAAAGGATTATTTGGATGTTTTTTTTAAGATTTATTTTTATTGTTTTTGACAGAGAGAGAGAGAGAGAGAGGGAGAGATACAGAGACACAGAGAAGGGGGAGGGCCCAGAACAGTCTCCATAGTTGTATATCATTGGTTTTTCCACATAGTTTCATTTCACAGGTGGGCGCAGGACTGCACAGGGTAGGAACTGGGCCAGGGTCTTCACCCCAGTGAGAACCAAACTGAGGGCACTCCCCAGTTCAGCATAAGGGTCTGCATAGGCTGGGGCCAGGATTCGATCCTCAGTCCCCATGGCTGCAAAGTGAGCACTTAACCCATTGAGCCAACATGGCTTCCCCAACTTGGAATTTTTTACTGGGAAGAAATAAGCAGCCTACAGTTAAGGGTGGGACTAATAATTAGCCAGAACTCGCTGATATGCCTTCAGCAATTACAATATTGAATGACTTCTGGACAGATTTTCAAATACCTACTTCTGATATCTTGTCCTTCCCCCGGAGGCTCTTCTGTTCTCCATTTCCATCAAAAGAGCAACTGATTAGTTAATGGGTGTTACAGCAGGTGGCCTGCAGGATTTTGCTCTAGGCTTTAGGTGGAGTTTTTCTAGATTGGCCATATCTGTGCTATATTGGTTGCTAAATGTTTTTATACACGTGGGTCAAGACATATGTTTAGTAAATCCACAAAGATGAAGTGACTGGATTATTGCAGAGGTTTTTGTTTGCCTGGGAGCTCAACTTTATTCTCCAATTTCAGAGTACATTTTAAGGGAAAATCAGTAATTATTCTCATCCTGAACAAAAACAACAAATACGAAAGAATTGAAGAACAATAGGTAAGATAGTGTGGAAGATGACTTCAGTGTTGGCAGGTGACAGCTCAGTGGTAGACCATCAGCAAAGGAGAGAAAGGAGAGATAGAGAGGCCTACACCTAACACTGAACTATGAAATGTATGAAGATTAAACTGTATAGAATATGCGGAATGTACTATAAAGATAAGCTTTAGTTTTGAGAAATTACATCAAGAGCAACATACCTTTCAAAGAATTATAAAACAAATTGAACGCTTTTGAAATTGTGCTACAATGTTATATCATAAATACGAGGTCTGAGAATTAAGTTCACAAACACATACTACTACATACCTCATTGTTGAATATCACTACAGCTAACATCAAAATACTTCCCCCTGGGAATTTATGCACCGATGTCAGTGCTTAGTCTATCCTTCAAAGCCATTTTGGAACTCTTTCTCCAGAATGGCCTTCAGAGCCATCGTCGTATTAACCTGATGTCCTGAACGTCATCAAAATATTTTCTTTTCAACATTTCCTTTATCTTCAGGTAATGCAAAAAATCATTTAGGGCCAGATCAGGTGAGTTGGGAGGGTGTTCCCATACAGTTATTTGTTTACTGGCTAAAAGCTCCCTCACACACAGTGTCATGTTAGCTGGTGCACTGTCATGATGCAAGAGACTTGAAATGTTGGCAAAAAGTTCAGGGTGTTTTTATCTAGCATTTTTATGCAGTCTTTTCAGCATTTCCAAATTGTCAACTTTATTGACTGTCCAGTTGGTACAAATTTATAATGAATAATTCCTCTGCTATCAAAAAATATGTTTAGCAACATTGTATTGACTCTTGATATCGACTGATGGAGCTTTTTTGGTCATGGAGAATCAATGACTTCCGTTGTACACTTTGGCTCTTTGTTTCAGGGTCATATTGGTGCACCTATGTTTCATTCCTGTGATAACATGGCCCAAAACATTGTCTTGCCTCTCAAAGGTCTTGGAAAATTTCAATTCTCCTTTGCTTTTGTTCATTGGTGAGCTCCTTGGGAACATTTTTGCACACACTTTCCTCATGCGAAGATTTTAAGTGAAGATTTTTCTCACTGTTTCTCTAATGATGTGCACTTGGTCTGTTATGCTTCTCACAGTCAACCGGCATTTTTTGATGTGCAATTTGATAGATTTTTGCAATATTTTTGTGGTCACCCTGCTCTCTCTTCATCAGTGACTCTTTCTCTCCCCTTAACAAAATATTGAATCCCTTTGTACACTGCACTGCAGTGTACAGGGAACTAAAACAGCAGTTTTAGTTCAAGTTTAAGTTGATGTAATTACACCCATCAACTTGAACTAACATGTCCCTGATTTTACTTTTACTCTTGCCAAATTTCACAAGAATTTAATGTTTGTTTGTTGGTTTAATTTAAGCTCTGACATTCTCATGACAGCACAGAAATACCCACAACAATGATAATGAATGCCACTCAGCAAGACACCACCACATGTTGACATGAACACAGCTGTGAGACACTGATATACCAAGGTTCTGAGACTTTACCAAGTTGTTTGTACAGTTCTCTCAATGTAAGCACACAGTGGCAAGTTTACAAACTTAATTGTAAGACCTCATAGGTAAGACCTGCACAGTCACTTATCCTAGCATTTCAAAAGCTTAGCTATTTCAGAATGTTGATCTATTAATAAATTTATGTAATACATAGAGGGAAAACTGGGAATACAATGTATTAACAATAGAAAAGTTATCATGGAAGATTTTTCACTGAAAATGCTGAGTAATTTTGATTTGCCAACACATAAGATAAGGCATGGAGAATAGAAGTGATGTGGTTCAAAGAAAGTATCAAAATGTGCACTCTTGAAACTATGACAGGAAAATTTAAGGCATGGAGACAGTCTGGCATTTAAAAACACTGCTAACAGGTTGGTTTCCAGAGATTCCACACAGAGCCTACATGGAGAATAATAGATATGGGAGCTGTTGTCCACAGAATGCTTTTATGGCTTTCACAGGCTTCCTCCAGCATGATCTGTGGATACACTGGCTGGTTAGAATGCCAAGAATACTGCAGGATGGGACATTACTGATCTGTTACTGACATCCTGCTGAGGAGAATGCAGTTAAAACTCACCTCATAACGGAATGTGCCAGCAATTAGTTGAGAAGTTTAACTTAACTGCTTGGTAAATTTGCCCTTAGGTTTGTATGTAACATGATTAAATTGTTTCCAAATTATCCCCCTTTGCTTGAATTTGTAAATTAAAAAGAAGCAAATTAGATAATAGGTAAAGTAGAGAATCTTTATGCAGGGAGATAATACAGCTATCTAACTAATGGAGTAGTGCTCAGGGTCAGGGAGCTCAACTTCACCCAATTTTATCTACATTTCTGGAAAATAAACCTAAAAGTTAATTATTGTCAAAATATCAAGATGTCAACAGAAAATTTGTTTTGTGATCTCCCTGAGATTGAATTGAGCTACTTATGTTTAAATATAGGGGGAAGCCGGGATGGCTCAGTGGGTTAAGCGCTCACTTTGCAGCGCTGGGGACCAGGGATCGAATCCCGGCCCCGGCCCCGGCCCGTGCGGAATCATATGCTGAACTGGGAGCTCCCCCAGTTTAGTTCTCTCTCTGTCTCTGTCTCTGTATCTCTCTCTCTCTCCCTGTCAAAAATAAATAAATAAATAAAAATATATTAAAAAAAAATAAATATCTTCTAGTCTTTGACTCAGTAACTAAATGAATGTATACAAATAGATCTCAGTTCCAAGTTCTATTGGAACTACTGATGAAATTACTACTATGTACTCATATACTCACAAATATATCTGAGAGATTCAAGAAAGTAATACATATTCTTTCTTTTAAAGATTTATTTTATTGTTTGAGAGGTGTGTTTGTGTGAGAGAGAGAGAGAGAGAGAGAGAGAGAAAGTACGAGGGCCCAGAGCAGTCTCCATAGTTGTGCATCATTAGTTGTGACATGGTTTCATTCTACACAGGTAGATGTGGTGCCATGCAAGACCAGAACTAAACAGGGGGCCACCCACATGGGAGGGGCCATAGATCAGTTATATGGATTTGCATGGGCCAGGGCCAGGATTCAAATCCCTGGACCTCAGAACTACAAGGCAAGTGCTCAATCTGCTGAACTTTCCCAGCATCCCACAACACACATTCTTATATGAATTGCAACAACAACATGAATAAAATTTATTGCTGCTGATTTCACATCATGTCCATTAACTCAAATTTTTGTTTGTTTCACAGTTCATCAGATGATTTAGGGTGTGATGTATGAGGTCTGTGTGGAAAGTGTCCAGCCATGTAACACTTTCTGTTATATGGACAATGGCTAGATTTTTTCCGACACCCCTCATACTAACTGAAACCGCTATCTTCTTCCACATCTACTCAGAGAAAATGTCTTCAGAGTCTTATTTCCTATAATCATAGATCTGACTCTGCAATTTCCAATGTAAAATATCTCCAAGTCTACCCATTTATAGCAGTGCTTTATTCTTTGATCATACTTTTCTTGACCATACTCCAATTTGAGTCCTCAGGATTTTACTTGTCTTTCCTCTATTAATATTTTTACTACAGATTTTGTCTCTCTGCTAATAAACATTCTAATGTTTCTCACTTTTTAAAGTTCTATTTTCCAATCTAATTTTTGGGAGACAGTTATCCATGGATCTCTTACATTTCTGCATATCTTGCAAGCTGAGGCATTGGTTGACTTTTTCTGGACTATCTTTACACGGAGGTTTTTATAGCAAATAGCATTGTAATAAGAAGAGATAGTATCTTTTTCTGAACCAAAGAGAAAGTTCCTTTACTGTACAGTCTAACAGTGACAATGTCTCCTTTCATGGTGAAGGCCAAACAAACTTATGGCCCCTCATAGATAGCTTCCCTAAGCCCTGGGTTCTTTACCTAAAATTATACCCACTGTATATATTGTTGTCTCACCTGATACCTCACTTGACTGCCTGTGAGAATTGGGACTCAAGTAACTCCTACAAATCATGATACTCTGCTGATGTAGCTATTGCTGTGAATAATAAATATTTTTGTTTCTGACCCAGGAGTCTCTGTATTCTGCCAGCATTTATGAAACTGTAACAGGCTAACTACAGTGGTACCTCGGTTCACGAACGCTTCTGTTCACGAACAACTCGGTTCATGAACAGAAAAGTTCATTAAAATATGCTCCGGTTCACGAACTCCGCTTTGGTTCACGAACAGGGGCTGCGGCCATTTTAATGCTATTTCCTGGCTGTCACATGGTTGTGACTTCCTGTAGGAAGATCGTGGAGAGAAAGAGACACAGAAAAAAGTACACTGTGAGTACTTTCAGTGACTTTTTTTGATTTTTGTTGTGCTTTTTGCACATACAGTACTGTACTGTACTACTGTACTGTACAATACTGTACTTACTGTATTGTACAGTTCACCCGTTTGAGTGCTTACTGTACTGGACTCCCAATATGGCTCCCAAGAAGCA
>PVKE010033440.1:0-17933 GCA_004027555.1 Craseonycteris thonglongyai
TTAACACAAATAATGAAGATAAAAATTCATATGAAAGCCTTGTAACACAAAGGCTCTAAATAGAGTTCCCTGCTTTTTGATGTAGTATAACAAAGTGATGAAGTACATGGGATTTAGAATAAAGAAAACCAGATACAAATATACTGGGCTATCACATATAAGCCATGTAACTTTCACAAATTACTTAGCCCAATTTTTTCCCCTCAGTAAAATCATTTTTAAGAAGAGGTATTGTGTGAATCAAAAGAAAGGTAGGATATATATAAAGCCCTGAGCTTACTTAACATAATGTTTGCTTCATAATCAGAAAATATAATAAGCTATTTACAATAATACCATATCTATTATTTTTAAAAGGAAGCAATAATAACTAAACCACTTGATGTTGAGGAATACGCTGGGCACTAATCTAAGATTTTTTTTTTAGCTTTGACTTATAGAATTTGTTAATCCCTCCCATAATCTTTGAAGCCAAATAAAATTTTGTAATTGGTCCTCATTCCAATTATCTTCAGCTATGTCCAAGAGGTACAAATTAAGCCATGTGAGACATCTGTAGTTCAATAAAATCGAAAGATAAAAATATTGCTATATATTATTAGCAAAAAGAAGTTGTCAGATGAGTCCTAATGTAATCCAATACATGGCACACTTCCACATATTTTATTCTGAATTAAAAAGGGGAGCAAGCTGTATAGTTCATGATCTCTTTTTATTGCCTAACATCAGGAAAATGTAGTACAGACAAATCATTTCAGTGATTCATTTAACTATCTTAAAATTGCATCCAGAAAATGTGGGGATTTTCTTAAGACTATTATATGAAAAGCATTTAATTCAGTGTGTGAGCTGTACTTTAATAATGTGCTGTTCAAAAACCATCACTGACTTTCAACATTGCTGTGTGGATTTTAAGTGAGAACAGCCATCTTTTTTTTATTTCAGTGCCTGTGATTGCAAAAGCCATGCTGATTAGTATTTGTGTGCCTGATTGAGGTTTCTCTGGTCTGCAGGGTGCTAATCACCTCCACTTTGTCCCTTTGTACTTAAGGCCTTATCAACCACTGTGTGGACATTTTAGCTGCACGTAAACCCTGAGTCCTGTGGGCAACAGAACTTCATCAAATGGCAAACAGGATCCCATGCTGTTCTTTCTCCTCACATTTATAAGTAATCAATGTCCATTTAGTTGTGTTCTCTAATGCATGGTGTTTGCCCTATTACATAAAATGAAGACTATGTTTTGTGTGTTAATAGTACTTATTGAACTGTTTCTGGTTTCGTAAAGCTAGATAGGCAATTTTAAAACACAGATAGAGAAGACATTTGTATTACCAATACATATAATTCCTTTTGTATCAGGAACAAATAAAAGCGCTTCACTTTTGAATAAATGCTGTCCTAAGTGTGTCAAGTCCCCAGGAAATCTCTGTATCAGAGTTGAAGTGTAGAGATGAAAGATAAGAAAGACACTGCATTTGGAAGGAAGATGAAAACCTAATCAGCCATCTGCTCCCTGTTAACAGTACATTTTGGGAAGAGACTTCTATATTTTTCTTTTTCTTGTAGGAACAACATAAAATTTGATTATTTTCTAGCCCAATAAATGTTCCTACATCCAATTCAAGAGTAGTGAGAGCCAGAAAAGGATTTAAGGGATAGACTATAGAGAACATAGAAAGAAATCACCCTAACTAAAATTAGAAGAAACTGATCTTCTATTATGGTATGTGGACAGGTGAGAAATAAAAGAGAGTAAGAAGTAATGTGAGTTAACGTGTCTCTTCATATGCTTTTCTATTATGTATTTATATTGTCATGTAAATAAATGATACGGCAAGTAGAAACAGGGGAAGCTGTATAACCAATATATTAATATAGTTATTTCAGTAGCCAATAGAATTAAATTTAATAATATGTAACATATCAATGAAGAAATAGATCAAAGTCCCATGTTTTGTCAATAGATACATTTTTATGAGAACAACCCAGATCAATATCATCTGGGTCATAAATATTTGCTGAAATTACATCTCCTTTGGTTGTTGACAGAGTCCCTATTCACCCTATTCCCACACTGCCTCTCTAAAAATGATGTATTTAAATGAGGTCCTTAGGGGCTAGGGAGTGAAAAGAATTGATGAACCTGGGGGAAAAAATCAGATTTGTTTAAAACAGGCTCACTTCCAAACATTTCATCCTGTAGTCACCTCATGAACTTCAATTTGAATATAGCCAGTTGAATGAGGCAAAGGCACAGAAATGGGCAGAGGTGGGAGTGGGTAGAGGCAAGAATAGGCAAATAGTTTACCTGTTGTTTCAACATTTCTTTCTGCTGCATTCTTCATTTGCTAGTCCACCTCCATCCTTTTCTTAATCTGTGGGGCTCCTACTTTTTTTTAATCAATGCCCAGTTTCCATATCTTCTCTATTGAATCTGTCCTGTAATGAACCATCTTACCTGAAAGGAAAAATCAATCCTTCCATTGCGGACCCCCCAAAAATATGTTCATGTCCTTAACACCTAATATTTAGATAAAATTATTTACTTTTATTCTCATATTCACCTTTATTTCACTATCTTGGCATACCTGATACTTAGCACAGTCACTCAGTAAATGTCTGCTAAATGGAACGAATTAAAAACGGTGCAAGGAGTGGCAGCTGAGCAAGCACTCTTTCCATCCATTCACCATATTTCTTCTTTCTCTTTTGTTTCCATTTTTTATTACAGTTGTTCATTTTTTTGAGATCAAAGAAATGTGAATTTTAAATAATGTTTTTAATTAAAGAGGTTTTAATTTTTTTATTTCTGTAGAATATTCTCCTTGGTCTTAAATTTTTAGAGTATAGAAAAATGAATACTTTGTATCTTTCTTTTTTTCTATTCTCATCTTTCCTGATCCACACCATATTCCCAAGACTTACTTACAATAGAGTCTAACTATTAAGTTATTAAAAAAAAAAAAAAAAAGAAAGAAGGAAAGGAAAAGGTAGAAAGGACGAAAGGAAGGAAGGCAGGAAGGAAGGAAAGCAGGAAGGAAGGAAGGAAGGGAGGGAGGGAGAGAGAAAGGAAAAGAAAAAGGAAAAGAAGGAAAGGAAAGGAAAGGAAGGGAAAGGAAAGGAAAGAAAAGGAAAGGAAAGAGAAAAA
The DNA here is from genome assembly GCA_004027555.1 of Craseonycteris thonglongyai. NCBI lineage: Eukaryota > Metazoa > Chordata > Mammalia > Chiroptera > Craseonycteridae > Craseonycteris > Craseonycteris thonglongyai. The sequence continues at coordinate 3,152 of PVKE010033440.1, forward strand.
AGAAAAGGGAAAAGGGAAGAAAAGAAAAGAGTAGAGTAGAGAAGTGAAGCAAAGCAAAGAGAAAAGAAAAAAGGAATGTCAAAACCTATATTTTTTTTGCTTGGTGTGCAAAAATGCTATTGTTGGGATCTATGTATGGTCTCAGTAGATCTGGGGATTTCTCATTATAGATGAATTGTATCCCTGAACAGAACTTACCTGGAGCCCAATATAAACCTGAAGATTTTTTATCTTTATAACAGAATAAATCAGCAAATGAATGATTGTTGATTGGCACTTCTTATTTTAGTTTAAGACTGAAAAATTGAAATCAAATAGAAATATTGAAAGGAATCTTTAGGTTTTTAGTTTTTCCTCATGGACTAATTAATTTTGCTTTTAATCACTTTTTACTTTTAAATATCTACCAAAATAATTTTCTATTTTATTTGAAATATCGATAATATTACCTTGCTCTCATAAAAATGATTTACATTTTAAAGCACAATATGGGGTATTTGCCTGCAGTTTGCTATCAAAAATTTTTATTTTTTTATTTATTTTTATTTGAGAAATAGACTTTTCTTTTACAGAGGATACACTGCTCAAACTTTTTGATACCATATACTTTCAAAGCCATTTCTCATTACAACGTGATAAGCAAAAAAAGAAAAAAAGTATAATTTCTGTACAAGTATTTTAGTGAAATCTCACTTCCTCTTATTTCTTAAAGACAATATTAAACTTATAACACTATAATTCTGTTTATTCTCCTCCTAGCACAGTTCTTCTTGATCCATACTATGATATACATTAAACAATATTATGTTATACCAGTCCAATACAAAAGAGAAACTAAATACTCAATTTATATCTCCTTGGTAGATGGGAGATAAGTTCCTTGTAGCAGAATACATTGGAAAAACATATGAATCTCCTTGGCATCCCTGTTGACATTATCTTATAAAACCAATACAATTAATTGGGGCATTTGCACTTTCAGAGTATTGGAAAAAGTAAAAATAAATGACCAAATTACAATGTAGTTAAACATGGGACCATCTTTCAAAACCCCTTACTTCTTCATATTTTTTAGGGTTCTTAGTTTCTGCCCATAGGTTCTTCCTTAGTTAACTCAAGCAGAAAGGAATTTATGCAGCCATACTAGAAGCTCAAAAAATCATTAGGCTTTGAACTCCAATGCCAGGACAGTCTCCTACTACAAAACTGGCCTGAGAAAATCGTTTCAGACACTAACGACACCAGAACAATGTTGGCTCCACTACAGTTGAAATTCTTAATTTAAGATGCTGTCAACGGTACCCACTGCCAGGCCCATAAACACCGTATTGAATTGGCTTGATTAGGAATTTATCACTACTGTCATGCCCAGAATCAAAAGTCTCTGATTCTACCCAAGCCAGCCAAGTCCATCGTCCATGTTGAACCTCTTTCTTCATCTGGTTCAATTACCAACCAAAGTTCAGGGAGGTTTTGTTTCATGGGAGAACCCCAGATCATCTGTTTAACCCTAATAGGAAGGGAAGCTGAGGAACACAACTTTGTGTGTTCTATTTTTGGAAGGCAGCACTCAATAACACCGTTGAAATGTGAATGGAATGTTCAAAAGATTATAGATATCACTGAATGACAGATGGTAATTTACACTTGTGCAAAAATATCACTTTTATCTGTAGACATGTATAGAACAAGAAGAAAAAAATAAATACTAACCATCCACAAAGTTTTAATGGATATGCACATTATCCATTGTTCATTGGATCTCAGGTATTTCCTTGGGAAGAAATTCTGAAGATAGCTTCATTTTAAAATTGTAAAGTTAAAGTTGTTCATATATTTTAGTTGTGGTTGTTTAGAAAAGTAATCAGAGTAAACTTTTAAAACAGTTTCTTCAAAGAGTCAAAGTAAGTCTGGGATTAATTGAAGTAAATCTGTTTGATAGTGATAATTAATGAAGCATGCTGTTTTTCTGTGCAGAAAGTTCAATTAGTTGAATTTTTGTTAGCCTTAAAGTACAATGCTAAATTTTGCTTTCTTTTAATATAAAATTGCAAGCTTTCACAATTATTTGTAAAACTTTATCAAATGTTGTTGTCTCTAGGTAGCTTGTTTTAGAAGATATTTTTCATCAAAAAAAGAGATATTATTTTACCTTGGCAAATTACTTTAATCCAGAATTTATTCTGTTTTCTCTTCCTACACACTGATTTCAGCTACATAAAGTTAAAAAAAAAGCAGGTGAAAAGGAGAATGCTATGATTCAGATATTGTCAACCATGGGATTATTCCAGCAAACTCTTGTTTTGCTATTAGGTCTGCCATATCTGACCAGCAGAGAAACGTATATTTCCTGGCTTGCCCATTTGTACACTTGCAGTATAGTTTTGGCTCCATTATTAGATGAATAATCTTGAACACATTATTTAAACTTTACATGTTTTGTATTTTTCTACAGTGGTAAAAGGTAAATCCGATAATATAAGACTATTGCTTCCAAGAATGTTGATAAGGTGAAATTGATTGAATGTGTACATGTTCTGTGTTTCTTTTAAGTAATGTATAAATAGACATTAAACTGTCCTCATCTTTGAGTAGGAGAATAGGGTTTATTTGTCTGTGTTTCTGTTGGCCCTGCATGCATCCTTTCCCCCTTTATTAGGTAACTCTCTCCTCTTTGGGGGTATCCTCTACTGCTTCCCCTAGTGATTCTAGAGGAGCTGCCAAAAGAGAATCTTATTCCCCAAGCCAGGTATATGAACATACACTTTAGGCCAAGCACATTATAATTTTCTACTTCTCTGACTTTAGTCATTCATCCAAGAACTTAAGACATAATCAAAGCCAAGCCAATAGAGTGCATCCCGGAGTTCATGTATATTGAAAGAGACAGTCTTTCTTTTCTCCAGGGCAATGTTTCTCTCGAACTTTATTGTACTCTGGAATCACCTGGCACATATGTTAAGATACAAATTGAGGATGGAAAACCCAGGTTCAGAGTTACCGAGTCAATAGGTCTGAGATGTGATCTTGGTACCAACAAGTTTCCAGATGTTGATGCTGTTGAGAACCATTCCTCTGGAGTCACTAAGTTACGACGATACAAGCCTAAAACCACCAGTGGCCAATTCCCAGACTATGAGTATGTAGATAAAGTTTGCTCACTTTTTTTAATGGTATGCTCAGAGACATGGAAAAAATAGAACAATGACAATATGAGATAGAGAATAACAATATCACCATTTAGGGTCTGGATATATTGCATGTAAATGAGTATATGGATCAATAAATATCCTATCTAGATTATTCTAGTTTGAGATAGATTTCTATATTTTTTGAAAACAAAAAAAGTGTGTTTACTACATTTCCAAAAAAATAAGGGAACTTCAAGAGCATCAATTTATGATGTAAGTTTTATTTGAGAAAGTTCCCGGGGAAAGCCGGGATGGCTCAGTGGGTTCAGTGCTCACTTTGCAGCGCCGGGGACCCGGTCCTGTGCGGACCCATATGCTGAACTGGGAGCTTCCCAGTTCAGTTCTCTCTCTGTCTCTGTCTCTGCATCTCTCTCGTTCTCTCTCTCTCTCTCTCTCTCTCTCTCTCTCTCTCTCTCTGTCAAAAATAAAAAATAAAATAAAATAAAATAAAATAAAGAAAGTTCCCAGAAAAATGTGCGGTACCGTGACCACATTGGATTCTATAGGAAGAAGATATTCAGGGATCTTTATATGTAACACTATTTTGCACCAAAGTTTTCAAAAAGGGTGATGATTGTCATGTGTCATGCTTTCGAATATACACAGTACAGAGGATCAGTGCACTGGTGATTGGTTTCTTAAGCTAGAGGTACATATAATTATTATGAATTACCATTGAAAATGATATTTAATTTCAACACAGCTTTTTCTCTGCTCATCATACTCAGTTGGGTTTTGAAATAGTTCATCAACGGAGTTCAAATTATAATACCACAGGGGCAGCACAATATTTTACTTACAAACTTTCAGTTTTCTTACTTGAAAATGATCCAAAATAAGGAGAGAATCTGTGTAGGTTTTTGTCTTGCTTTGTTTTGTTTTGTTTTTTGCATATCTGCACTCTCTATTTCACTAATTCTTGAGTGACTCCAACCACAGAACTCTATTCAGAAGATTAAATTCATTTCCAAAAATAAAAGTATAAGGACATAAGAATGGTGCAAGAAAAGATTTTTGATGATCCTGTTAGGTAATTAACACAATAAGTAATGCCGTCTTTGCATGAATTCTCTATTCTCCCACAAAGTCCAAATTAAAGTCTTTTCATTTATTTCACTCCCTTTTCTATGGATTTTTATTTAATTAATTAATTTATTTATTTTTGCTTTATACTTTACTGAAAATTCCTTCATTTCTCATTAATGCTTAAAGTACAAAGCTAGTTTCAGTGATGATATAATTTTTCCCAAGTCTAAATTGGGTTTCATACAGAACATTACAAAGTCAAAGGTAGATCTCACGCTGTGCTGTGATTTTACTTAGTGTTTATATGAACAAAAAAGCATGAAGTCTCAGAAGCTAATATTTTCTTTTCTTCTCTCTTTTTTCTTTTTTCTTTTTAAATCAAATTTTGTAGTTTACTTAGCATCTGCTATACCAAAATAACAAAAGTGGTCAGTTTTTTTAGTACTCCTATATACTTGCTCAAATTTCATAAAGATACATAGAGTATCATTCAACAGAGAATGTTTGCATATGTAGTCAATAAAAGAGCCATATAAATTTTAGTAAAAAAAATTCTGTGTATTTGCATCATATGAGGCTTGATCAAAATCAACTTTATGGTATAATTAAAACTCAATTTTTATTGGTTTCTTGTTTATTTGCTATTTTGATTAATTTGAATGATCTCATTCCACAGGCATTACTGATACTAAACTGGCCAAACGTTGAAATGCTCACCAAAACTTTAACTCAATTCATTTATATTGTTTATATTTTAAAATGTTGGCTATTTATTAGCAAAAATCTATTAAGTGTTTGCTTGGAACCAACATTACATGAAACACTATTAAGGATACACACATTTCCTCTTAAGAAAATGTTGATTAACTATGAAAAGAATATACCGTACATTAAATTTTGTCTCTGTCTCACTCTCACATACATAAAGAGACACGTGCATGTGTGTGTGTGTACACACACACATATATAGACACATGCAGTAATTTTTTTTTTTTTTTACAATACTGTTTCATTTTTATTTTAATTGCTCATCCAGTATTATGGGCAAATAATTTAATATTAGTCAATTCTTGGTAAAATGGTCATTTCTATTTCAAAATTAGTTAACTAAGGATTTATGTCTTCCCTGATTGCTTTCTGGGAGGTAGCTAATTCCTAGGACTTATTTAGCGTTCATTGGAGCATGGTGTGTTTGGGAAGAGGAAAGAAGGATATTTGGACCTCATAATCTGCATCTGTTCATATAGGTATGTGTTGACATGATGCTCATTCTCCCGTCTGGTCTTGGGTAAGATCATTTCTCCATTGATTGAGATGTCCATCTCAATGTCAGTTTCCAATTTATTCCCATTTTGAAAAATTTATCCAAACTTAGAGGCCACTCTTGCTATTTCTCTGTCCCTGTCTGAAAAAATAGGAGACTTTTGATCTTTCCTATGTCACCTTAGGACTGTGGAAGACTTAGGGTCATAATAATTTAGCATACTCAAATGTGAATTCTTGGTTTTATCACATTACCTGCTTTTTCTCATTCTTCCACCTCTCAGTGAATGACATTACTATCACCAACCCAGTTGGTAAAGAGAAAAACCTAAAAGTCTTTTCTAATTACGTATACACATCCCCTTTCTTCCTACTTCTTATCTCACAATTCTCAGTTACTGCACCAATCTGGGCCTCCATCACCTCTCACCTGAACTACTGCCAGATGTTATTTACTGGTTCTCTTTCATCATTTTTACTTTTCTCCCAATTATTTCCACAAAGCATTTAAGTGATAATAGTTGCTCAATGGCTATGCATTACACTGAGAATAAAATCCAAGATGTCAACTGTGGTCTCCACAGTCCACATGGCCCTGACCCCTGCTACTTTTCTAAAAATATCTTGGTGTATCCCCGTCACATGTCGCCCCACCCCACTATGCTCTGGTCAGTTTATCTTTCTTACACCTATTTTATCTTCAAGAATATTCCTGCTTCTCCTTTGCAAAATATTTTTTTTCTTTCCTAAAATTCTGTTCCCTCCTTCATTCATCTGGCTGATTTCTTCTTCTTTTTCCTTTTTTTTTTTTTTTGGTAGAATTACTTTTTATTGACAAGTAAAACTTATTGCCTCTGGTTTTCACCTTAGGCTTGCAAAATTAAATAAACAAATAAAAATCACCATCCATTCCAGAAATATTTTTTTGACTGTTGTGTTATAACATGATATTTTAAGTACTAAATGTATTTATTATTATCATCAGTGAAAGTCCTCACTATTTATTAACAGCAATATTCACAACTTTATATCCTATTGAGAATAATAGTAAAAATATTACTTGAATTGTCTTTGCTATAGCAGTTTGGCATTACTTTCCCATAACATCTGCTTTGATATCAGAGTTTTTATAAAATGGGAACTTAATCTGATCTTTATACCTGGTTTTTAAAAACTTGGTAGAAGTATGACCACTTCCAGAATTAGCATGCCATATTTACACTTAAAACAGATGTTTGACTAAAAACATAATTTCTTTATAAACTATTTATCATACAAACATACAGTTACTTTAAAGCACAGACTATTATCCTAGAAAAACAAAATGGTAAATTAAGAGTCTGACGTCTTAGACAACACTTGACTTCTGGACTTCAGAAAGGTGTGGAAACTTTTCTTGAAGAAATTTTGCTTTTTCTCTAAATTTTTTTTCCTTGTATAGATGTGGGCTTGTCTCTCAAGTTTCAGTTTGTCAAAAACGGTCCACATAAGGCATTGCAAAGGATACTTTTCTATTGTATCTTTTATTTAGTACCAAGTACCAAGGTATAGGCCACTGCTTGAGCTTGTGCCAGATGATTCTTCCAAAGATGTCTTTTCTCCAAGAACCAGGTCTAGCTTTTTCTTCATTAGTCTGAAGAAGTCTTAGGACATCTTCTCTTTCCTGAACAACTTTACCTAATGCATTCATGGATTCTACTACATTATTATTATTATTATTGTTAAATTTATTGGGGTGATATTGGTTGGTAACAATTACATAGTTTCCATGTGTATAATTCTACACTACCTTGTCTATGCATTTCAATGTGCTCACCCCCCAGAGTCAGCTTTACTACCTTTTCTAACTGCTCTGGACTTGGGGATTGGCAAAACCTGCTACTTGGCCTCCTGCTCCAGAGTTAGAAGCATGTTTCTTTCTTTCAATAGGATATACCAAAGTTTACGTAAATCTTCATTACTTTTGTTCCTTAGTTGCAGACAGGTCCATGCAGCTCCAGATTTCACTTTTTCTTCCCCACAATTCTTTGGGTCATCAAAAAATTCTTCTAGTCCTTTCTGTGGTAATGTTGTATGAAGTAATCTACACTGGTGCAAAGATGTGACATTTGGTGTATTCTTAGGCAAGAGATTAAGAGAAAACCCAGTGCTACCAGGGGCCTGAGGACTGAATAATGATCTGGAAATCTGCAAGGCGAATAAGACTTTTCTGCAGAGAACAGCCAACAAGATGCAGCCATTTTTCCACATCTGGCTGATTTCTTAATACCCTCAGTGTAACTTCCCCCCAAAAAATCCTTCCATGCATGCCCACACTCTCTGGATGGATACTTCATCTTCATTTCCATTATTCTCCCTCATTCTAGCCTGTTTCCTTTAGAGCTCTTAAGTGTTGAATACATTTGGGTTTTACTTTGTCTGTCTGTCTGTCTGTTTGTCTTCCCACTAGTTTGATGACAAAAACTATGTCCATTTTTTTTTATCCTTATATGACTAGAAATGTTCTAAATACTCTGCAAGTACCCGCTGAATGAGATATCAAATAACTAGTGCAGAGGTTACACCTAGCGAGTTAATGTTCTCCTTTAAAACAGTATTTCAAGGACAAATCCAATATTCCCTAGAGATTCACTCTGAAATTTTCTGAACTCTAATTTGGTTGAGTTACCTAAAACTCTGAAGTCATTCTACAATCTCTACTCTTCCTTAATCATCACTGTTAGACTTAAATAAAGTCCTGATAATTTTATAATCTAAACATTTTACAAACCTGTACATTTTTCTTTTCAATTTCCATTGTCCAAATCACCACCATCTCACACTTCAAGCTGAACAACAGACTGCAGACCAGTATCCTTGTCTCTAGTCTTGGTCTCCTCAAACTTCCTCTCCAACCAGCAACCAGAGTGACTATTCTAATCCTTTAATAGTTCTCACTGCTTTGGAGGATAAAGAAAAACTTAACATACATAGTTTCTACAGACCTTCACAATATGCTAGTTGCCTACGTTACTAGTGCCCTTCCTGCCACTCTCACTCATTCACAAAAGAATATCTACTTGACATCTCTGAGAACTTCTCACTGCAGGCCTTCAGAAAGCATTATATATTCCTCCTGTTGGAAACACTTAGCAATTTTACCGTTTCTCTAGTTGAATACAACTATCATCCAATTTCAGACACACTGTCCTTGCTGAGTTAAATGATCTGTATAGACAATTTTTCTCTCATACATTCTTAACACAAAATAATAAAACCCCATATGCAAACAGAGACAGGAGTGCAAAGGATATATACACCAAATATGGGGTCCTTCCCATTGCTCAGTCCAAGCAGAGGTGAGTTGGGCACACTGCAGGTCAAGAAAACCACAATGTAGAAAGAGACCATATAGTTATCAATCAAATCAATTCTACAAATAGTTTTTCAGTTCCTAGAGTGAGCAAGGGATGATGCCAATCACTATTTTCTGAAGGTTGACAATTAGGGCCTTTGGATAATAAATGGAAACAAACATGCTCTTTAAAGTTTAAAAACAAAACAAAACAAAAAAACCCACACCATCCAAAAGAAGATATTGACTCAACAAACGTCAGGAATATTATTGTTATCCCTTTGGCATACTTGGGTCCCAACTAGTCTCTGTCTGTCCTTTAGTTCTTAGTCTGTAATTGATAAACTAAAATATCTTACACCTTCCTATGGAGTTTACCATTGTGATATTCCATTACTTTTCTTTTTTTTTTTTTCTTTAAATGATTGGGATCAGTTTTCTTATTAGTTTGGATGGTTATAATAGTGGGAAATTTTAAAACAGTAGAAGCTGGGTCTTACAACCTAGAACCACATACCACAATGGGAAAATTAATTCCAGCAATTTTTGCCCTTCATTATATACAGAGGACAAGGTTGGATCAACCCAATCCCGTAAGTATTTCAAAAAGTGAAGTTAGTCATCTGATATTTTAGTGCATTATCAGTTATTACATCCTCAGACTTTAGCATCTAAGGAATATTTTTCAAGTGTTTTTATTTATTTATTTATTTATTTATTTATTTATTTATTTATTTATTTTTATTTTTGACAGAGAGAGAGAGAGAGAGAAAGAGATACAGAGACAGAGAGAGAACTGAACTGGGGGAGCTCCCAGTTCAGCATATGGTTCCACACGGGCCAGGGCCACGATTCGGTCCCCAGTCCCCAGTGCTACAAAGTGAGCACTCAACCCACTGAGTCATACCGGCTTCACCTCAAGTGTTTTAACACCTCTAGCAGAGAGACTGTTGGTGCCCTTTCAACCTCACCTCACCTATACCATTTCACTGGAGATCGGCCTGACTTCCAAATACCAGAATCTGTTTTTCTTTATTTTTTTTCCTGTGGATTTTTCTAGACACTTATTTTTTTTTTATTGTGTGTGTGTATGTGTGTGAGAGAGATAGAAGTGGGAGGACCCAAAGCAATCCTCATAGTTGGACATCATTAGTTGAGACATTGCTTCATTCCACACAGTTAAAAGCAGGGTCGTGTAGGGCAGGAACCAAACTGGGGGGCCTCCCAAATGGAAGTTGAAAACCTTTACCACTGAGCCATCCCAGGGGTTACCAGCCACACACAGTTCAGCACATGGGCTTACATTGGCTGGAGCCAGGAATCAAACCCCAGACTCCATGATTGTGAGGCAAGCACTCAACACTGAGCTATCCTAGCATCCCCTGGCTCTGGAGTTTTTCTTGATGCTAGAACTTGTTTTTACCATCTTTATGCCAGATCAAAACAACCAGGTAATTCTCAGCTCCTAGGAGCAGCCTTCAACCATAAAACATCTTTCTTGGGTGGCACATATCTGAGAAATGTATCAACAGTCTCCAGTGGGATAAGAACGAGCTGTCCACAGTGGTGCTTTATTTGGTAATGCATCCTTTGCTGTCCTCCTTCAGTATACTTCCCCATTCCCTTCTCAGTGCTCTTTCATCACCCAATAGTTTGCACTCAAATCCTTGCCTCGGGGGCTGCTTCTAATGAAATTCAAAGTAAAACAAAACCAAATTACTTCTCAACTTTCTGGGGGCACGTCAGCCAATCCCAACAAGGTGAAACAGCCTCATGTATATTTTCTAGGGGAGAACCAAATAAATAGATGCTTATTGAGATAAAGCCACCACAATTAATGGAGAAAACCACAATTGCAGCGATACTTTACATTCCTGTATTCTGCTTCCTCACATATTCAGCTTGTCTGGTTTACTAATCATGGCACCTTTGAGCACAATAACATAGAAAAGCCCCACACTGAAAATTAAGATGACCAAGTGACCAGAAACAAAAGCCGTAAATATCCCACCATTGTAATTATCACTGATGCTCACTTATTGATCAGCTTTCTACTTCATTTATTAGTTTGCCATTTAAGATGCCAATGAATTATGAAAAGATGATATCCTTTTCCCAACAATTATGATGATGCTATTTTGGTTTCTCTAGCTATAGAGAAATGAAATAAAAATTAAATGCAAATTAGTACCAATTTAGCTTACTTCTTAGAAGCTCGAGCAGTGAACTGTGAAATAGTTGTAATAAATGTGTATTGAAAATTGTATTTATTCTTTCTGATTGATAGGGTCAGATTGCTGTTTGGGGCATAAATATATTATCTTTCCAAATACAGTTTTGCGGCAGATTTTAATAGACTTTATACAAAGTGTACTGGCTTTAAAAATAGAATATCTCTGTGTCAAGACTGTACTTCCATTGGCAGCCTGTAAGCTTTTCCATTACTTACCACCTTCTTCAGGTTATGGGCCATTACACAGAACCATACACAGTAGTTATTACCTATGGAGAGTTACTGTATTTTTCTGTGTTTAGGACAATACTTTTGTCTAAATCTGTTAGACCAAATATTGGAGGTCATCTTATACACGAGACTAACCCATGTATTCATTTTATAATGCTGAGTTTAAAAAGTTAGAGGTCATCTTATACATAGGGTCATTTTATACATGCAACAATATGGTACTTTTCTTCTGAGTTTGGATTAGGTTCAGGCAAATGAAAAAAAAAAACAACAACCTAAAATGTTAGCTTATTCAGAGAAGTAATTAATAATCTATTTCCATTGTTCTTGGCCAAACATAAATGAGCTCTAAATTAAGAAAGATTATTTAGTTCAAAAAATTATAAAGATGATAATTTGGTGTTGCCATCACTTTTTTGTTTTCTGAAGTCTTCATTGGTCCAGAAGAGAAACCACATCATTTGCACAAATGGATACCATGAACTCATAAGACATGTGCCATCATATTATTTGTGAACTATCAAAATCTAAAAGGACATTGTCAAGAGAGAAAAGCAAAGACAACCTAGGAACTCTAAAGGCCTTTTAGTGTTTTCATATACTCATAGCATAAAGGAAGCAGTAGCATTGAGCCTGGGACAAAACAAAAAAATAGGCACATTATAATAATAAAGTAAAGAGACAAAGATTCTACTGTCTCGGAGAACCTCACATTGCTTAATTTTAATTTAAGGGTTTACTTAAATGCATGGCCTATGAAAATTTAATGATATGTTATGGTTCATCTGAACTTGTCAGTTGGCCCCAAGCTGCGATAATCAACTTTTCAATGTCAGACTCATTTACTCCTCGAAGAATCCTGAAATAACCATTCTCTCCCCATGACTTTCCCCAGGAATTGGCAGCAATCTGCAGGAAAAAAGAAAAAAAAAAGAAAAAACTGAGTATTATACTTTGATATTTTTAAGTTCTACCTATAAATACACAGGTAGCTCATGTGTAGCATTATATGCCTTTTGACTTATTATAAGTTGTAATTATTAAGAACCTAACTATTTTCTTAATAAGAATAAAGCAGTAACATTATTCATCAGTTGGATTAATGTGCATGTGTGTTTCTGTTGGCAATAGCCAGAATTGGTGTAATATCCCGAGTCCCCCAGAGGACAACCGTCACATATGCATGAGAACTTGAAATGCCACATCACAAGCCACACAACTGTAGTTATAGTGTCTACTATGGGACTGACCCAGTGTTAGGCACTGGAGAAACAAAGACAGGTAATTCATATCCTCTGTTCAGGGAGCTTATGGTCTAATGAAGTATGACCAATGTAAGGCAAGTGCTAAGGTAGAAATATGCAGAGGGTGCTACTGAAGTCAGGAGAGGGTAATCTGGCTTATTTGGATGATTCAAAGAAATTGTCATGGAGGAAGTGCCATAGGAAATGCACATTGAAGCCTGAGTGTAAATTAACCAGGTTAAAAAAGGTGGAGGGGATATTCAAGTAAAAGAACAAAGAAAGAGCATAAATGCCAAAGCATGAAGCAGCATATAGCAATGAAATTGTTATAAAATTAGATCATAAAACAGAAGCAGGTTGGTAGGTTATGAGGCTAGAACAGGAGGTCAGAACATCCATATTGAACAAATGATGGTGAAAATGATAGCAGGTTGCTGAGTTGCTTCCAGCAGGAGATCAAGGTGAACAAATTGATATTTTGATTCTATTATTTCATATGAAATGAGATGGATAGATTTAAAAAGGTCATTACAAGAGGCTGAGAAACTAGCTAGCAAATTTTTCATAATCAGGTTGGATGACTTAATAGGGACAGGGCAAATAGGGAGAGAAATAGAGAAAGTATTTGATAAATATTCAGTAGGTAAAATCAAAAGGAATTAGAAATTTTCTTTCACTTTTTATGTTTATTTTTAAATATGAGGATGGTTAGAGTTAGTATAGGTCCAGAACATTTCCTGGGTTTAGAGCTATTAATGCTGTATATCTAGAGAGATTATCATAAAAGCCAGAAGGGCACACAAAAGAGTTACCTGACCACTACTAAATGCAATGGAAAAACTCAGTATATGTCAACTGGAATTATTCTTGGGATTTGGTAAATTAGACATCTCACAACAACAGTTTCTATACTTGCCTCATATTCAGACACACTGAGTCTAAGGGCAATTTTTCTGTTATGATTATGCTGACATCCTCAAGGCACAGAATGTTGCATGGGGCTTTTACTGCTTTCTGTCATGTAAGAGAAGGCAGATTCACTTAGCATCAAAATTGTCAGCTTTAAGAAAAACTGACTCTCATCGTCTCTTCTAAGATTTGACTCTGCATTCTTTTTTTCTAGCTTTATAGAGATATTACTGAAATACAAAACATGCACATTTAAAGTGTGCAATGTGATTAGATACATATATTTCAAAATGATTATCACAATGTTAGTTAACACCTGTTTCTTCATATGTTTATAATTTATGGGTGTGTAATGATAATATTTAAGATCTACTCTCTTGCCACTTTCAAGTATATGATACAATATTCATCATTATCATTGCCGCGCTGAGCATTTGATCCCCAGATCTTATTAACTATATCGCTGAAAGTTTGTACTCTTTAACCAACATCTCCCCATTTCCCCCCAAGCCCCAGACAACCAACATTCTCTTTCCTATTTCTGAGTTCAGCTTTTTTAGATTCCTTATATAAGTGAGAACCTACAATATTTGTCTTCATCTATCTGATTTGTTTCACTTGGCATGATGCCTTCAAGGCTCACCCATGTTGTAACAAAAGGCAAGATTAACTTCTTTATGGCTGAATAATATTTAATTGCACTATTAATTGATAAATATATAGTATATATCTCACATCTTCTTAATCTACTTATACATTGATGAACACTTAAACTGTTTCCATGTCTTGGGTATTATAAATAGTGCTACAATGATCAAGAGATCGCAGATATTTTTTCAATATTATTTTTTATTTCTTTTGCATATATAAGGGCTGTCTGAAGCATATCCACCCATGCAATATGAACAACAGAGGCATTTATGGCTGGATTTTTTTCAGAAAGCTCTTGTATATCCAGAAATGAGATTCTGCATCATTTTATGATTGTTCTATTTTTAATTTTTTTTAGGAACTTTCATACTATTTTCCATAGTGGCTGTACCACTTTATGTTTTCATCAACTGTACACAGGGTTCCCTTTTCTCCATAGCCTCACCAGTACCTGTTCTTTTTTGCTTTTTGGACAACAGTCATTCTAACAGGTGTGAGATGATATCTCATTGATTTTGATTTCTATGTCCTTGATGGTTAGTGATGTACATGTTGGCCATTTTTATGTTTTCTTTGGAAACAAAGTCTATTCAAATTCTTTGCCCATTTAAAAATCATATTGTTTTCCATTTTCTTTCTTTCTCTTTCTTCCTTTCTTCCTTTCTTTCTTTCCTTCCTTCCTTCCTTCCTTCCTTCCTTC
>PVKE010033441.1:0-17929 GCA_004027555.1 Craseonycteris thonglongyai
AAAATAAATAAAAAATAGTTATTATCTTACTGCAATTTAGAGAAATTCCTACATATATTCTAAATGCAAAAAGCAGAATGGAAAAGTATTTAAGTCATATGATTGCATTTATTTAAGACATTATTACTAAATCCAACCTGCACATGAATATCTACATACTATACATTGGTAAAATAAGTAAACAATGCTAGTGTTTGCAGTGAATAAGAAATTAGATGTGGTTTTATTTTTATTCATGGAAATTTCAAGAAGAATGAGAGTCACTTCCTTTCTTTCTCATAGGAAATAATATATTCTGGATCATCATGGACTTGAATTTAGTATGTGGTATTTCTTAGATTATACCCAAGAGGACTTTCAGTTACTACAAAATATAACAGAACATTAGTCTGTACCGAGTGCAATGTGGCCCACATAGGAAAATAATGTTAATTTTAATTTAGTAATGGAGGATCTAGGTTCATTTATATTGCTAAGTTATTTACATACATTATTTTTATTGAATCTGCACATAACCCAGAGGAATATGTACTATTAATATTACACTCCTTATCTTATCAGTGATGACACTGAGTCATAGAGTAATTAAATAATTTATACAGGATCACAAAACTGGCTGCTGAAATAAATACCTATGATACATTGGAGACATTCAACTTACAGAACAAATATTTCTCTTAAATTTTAGTTTATATTTCTTTATAAACAATGTAATTTATTAGCAGTCATAAACATCCTCTTTAAAGAAGTGAATATTTTTCCATTCATTCTTTCATTGAGTGCCAAAACTAAGACTTGCAACAGATTTTCTGACTCTAGACTTTGATGAGCTATATAAAGTGTCTTGCTGACTAAG
The DNA here is from genome assembly GCA_004027555.1 of Craseonycteris thonglongyai. Lineage (NCBI taxonomy): Eukaryota > Metazoa > Chordata > Mammalia > Chiroptera > Craseonycteridae > Craseonycteris > Craseonycteris thonglongyai. The sequence goes on from PVKE010033441.1 coordinate 857, forward strand.
ACAAATCCTGCTATATTTCACAGCTGGTACTCAAACATGTCACTGTTGATTAGATATTTTTAGTCACTTAATTTTTGCTTTATAAGCTAGATTTCAGTTCTTCTTCACAACTGACACATATTGTTCCTGTCTTTTTATTCTGTCCATATTTTTCTTTATGGTATTCATTATAAGAAACATGACAAGTTAGTTTTAATAATACATCACTTGAAGAAAGAAAGCAATGAGGTAGTCTTACCAAAAAAAAATATTTAGTTAACCTATCATAAATTGAGTTAATTTTGTAAAATGTCTGCTATAGGATTGAAGCAAGAAAAAACCTAAATTTGAAGTCTAAGTAGAAATGCAGAATAAAGCATTCTAACAATATATCCATATAGGAAAATGTGAAGAAACCTCTAAAATTTTATAAAACTTCAAAACATTGAAGTTATAGTTGAGAGTTTTATTTGTGAGAATATATGATGCTTTGTATAAAAAAAGGGCACAATTTAGATTTTTATATCAATTTTATCAAAAATAGAAAAAACAGTAATTTTAATTTCATAATTCTAAATTTAATATGCATTATACTTTGTAAGTAAAATAAATAAGTAAATAAGTTGGGGAAGCCAGGATGGCTCAGTGGGTTAAGCGCTCACTTTGCAGCACTAGGGACTGAGGATTGAAACCCGGCCCTGGCCCGTGTGGACCCATATGCTGAACTGGGGAGTGCCCCCAGTTTGGTTCTCACTGGGGTAAGACCCCGACCCAGTTCCTGCCCTGTGCAGCCCCGTGCCCACCTGTGGAATAAAACTATGTGGAAGAAGCAATCGCGCAACTATGAAGACTGCTCTGGGCCCTCCCCCTTCTCTCTGTCTCTGTATCTCTCTCTCTCTGTCAAAAACAAAAACAAATCTTAAAAAAAAATTTTTTAATTAAAAAAAAAAAGTTGAAATACACTAAATAAAAATTTTATTCTCCTAATCTAGATTTCACTTCTTTGTTTTTAAAGATTAATTTTATTGTTTGAAAGCATGAGAAAAAGAGAGACAAAGGGAAGGACCCAGAGCAGTCTCCACAGTTGTACATTAGTTGTGAGATGGTTTCATTCCACATAGGTGGATGTGGAGCTATGTGGGGCAGAAACAAAACTGGGGGCCTCTCATATGGGAGGTGAGAACTTTTGCTGCCATCATGGCAGTTACCAATTGTGCCACAGTTAAGTATATGGGTCTACATGGGCTGGGGCCAGGATCTGATCCCAGGATCTCGTGATTGCAAGGCAAGCACTGAGCCACTGAGTTACCCTGGTTTCCCACAAATCTAACTTATTCCTTTTTTTTTTTTATTGTTAAATTTAATGGGGTGACATTGGTTGGTAACAATTAGATAGATTCCCGATGTACAAGTCCACATCACATCACCCATGCATCGCATTATATGCCCACCTCCGAGAATCAGGTCCCCCTCCACCACCATATATCTGTTGCTCACTCCCCCCTCCCCCAACAACTCTCCCTCCCCCCTTCTTTCCCCTTTCCAGGTAACCACCAAACTATTGAGTGTATCTATAATGCTGGTGCCCTCTCCCTCCTTCCCTCCCTCTCTCCCTTCCCCCTCCTCCCCTTCCCTCAGGCAATCACCAAGTTATTGAGTGTGTCCATAGGTCTCTGTGTCTTTGTTACTTTCAGTTTTATATTCCACCAATAAGTGAGGTCATATGTTTCCTGATTCTTTCAGTCTGACTTATTTTGCTTAATAAGGTGGTCTCTAGGTCCATCCATGTTGTCACAAATTACTGTATTTCATCATTTCTTATCGCTGAGTAGTATTTCATTGTGTAAATGTACCACATCTTCTTTATCCAGTCATCTATTGAAGGACATTTTGGTTGTTTCCATGTTCTGGCCACTGTGAACAGTGCTGCGATGAACATGCAGGTACAAACATCTTTAAAAATTAAGGTTTTCAGGTTTTTTGGGTAGATACCCAGTAGAGGGATGGCTGAATCATATGGTAATTCCATTCGTAATTTTTTGAGGAATCTCCATACAGCCTTCCATAGTGGTTGTACCAGTTTCTAACTTATTCTTTTACTGTACATTTTCTAATAAATTGTTTGGTACAAAATGATTAAACACAAACAGTAAATTTTCAGAAGATACACATAAGTAGTAAATGATTACCAGAAATATTACTCTTGGCTAATCGTTTTCATTTTTATATATAATCTTGTTTTTAAGATTATAAAATATAAATACTCATTTTAAACAAGCCTAATAATGCATAAACCTTGAATATGAAGACCGTATTTTGCTATCAATATATAATCACTCTATGTACTATTATATGTATATGTGTTTATTTTCATAAGTTATATATATATATATATATACACATACATATGTGTGTGTGTATATATATATATACACTAATATTAAATTTATAATACATGCCAAACACTGAACTAATAATTTAAATTTATTATCCATTGCAATCTTCACAGTATTACAAAAACCCAATGAGCTAGAAAATGTTATTCTTCATATTTTACAAATATGTTTATGGAATTCTTGTTTTTTAAAGCAGGATGAGAGATCATTAAAACTGGTCCACAGTGAGAACACCAAACAAGGTGAACCCAAAGAGGTCCATACCAAGATACATCAGAGTTAACATGCCAAAGGTTAACAACAGACAGAATCTTGAAAGTAGCAAGGGAAAAGCAGTTAGTTGTTTACAAGAGAGCTTTGATAAGACTAACAGCTTATATTTTTGCACAAGATATTCAAAGTCATGAAAAGAAAGGATCTAGAACCACAATTGTTCTCTCCAGCAAAGTAGTTACTTAGAATAGGAGACCTAAAAGTCTTTCTGGACAAAAAATAAAGCAAAAGAAGTTCACCACTACTAAATCCATGTTACAAAAAATGTTAAAGGAACTTCTTTAGGTACAAGAAGAAAAAACAAACAAACAGGTATATGAATAATAAACTAAAAATTACATGTCAATCAATAGTTACTTTAAATGTAAATGGATTAAATGCTCTAATCAAAAGACACATGGTGTCTGAATGGATAAGAAAACAAGACCCATACATATGATGCTTACCAGAGACACACTTTAAGAGGTCTGACAATGAAGTTAACAAAATCATTGTAGAAAAAGTGCTACATACCTCATTGCTGAATATCACTATAGTCACCTTTGAAGTACTCCCCTTGGAAAGCTATGCACAGACGCCAATGCCTAGTCCCCTTTTCAGAGCAATTTTGGAAGTCTTTTTCCGAAATGGCCACCAGAGTAGCCATTGCATTACCCTTGATGTCATGTATGTCATCAAAATATCTTCCTTTCAATATTCCCTTTATTTTGCATAAACAAAAAGTCATTGGGGGCCAGATCAGGTGAATAGCGAGGGAATTTCAGTACAGCTATTTTGTTTACTAGTTAAAAATTCCCTCATATACAGTGCCATGTGAGCTGGTACATTGTCGTGATGCAAGAGCCATGAGTTGGCAAGAAGTTCAGGTCATTTTGGTCTAACTTTTTCATGCAGCTTTTTCAGCACTTCCAAATAATCAACCTGGTTGACTGTCCAGATGATACAAATTCATATGCCCATAACACTAAAAAAAGGTTGGCAACATTGTTTTGACTCTTGATTTGGACTGACTATTGATTTTTTTGTTGGCTGACTTCTATTGTACACTTGGATGATTTATTTCAGCATTGTATTGGTATGCCCATGTTTTGTTACCAATAATAACACAGCCCAAAACATCATCTTGCCTCTCCAAAAGGTGTTGGAAAACTTCAATTCTCCTTTGCTTTTGTTCATTGGTGAGCTCTTTTGGGACTATTTATGCACACACCTTTCTCATGCCAAGATTTTCAGTTAAGATTTTCCTAACTGTTTCTCTATGGATGTTTACTTGATCTGCTACGCTTTTCACAGTCAGCCACCAAATTTGACATACAATTTGACAAATTTTGCAATGTTTTTACCAGTTCTGCTCATTACTAGCTTCCCTGACCTCTCTTTATCAGTGACACTTTATCTCACCTTTGGAAAAATTTAATCCATTTGTACACTGCCATTTTATTCATGGCATTATCCCCATAAACTTGGACTAACATATCCCTGATTTCACTTGCACTCTTTCCAAGTTAAACAAAAAATTAATGTTTGTTTATTGCTCTAATTCAAGCTTTGACATTCTTGTGATGACACACAAAAACACACAACAACAATAATGAACACCGCTCAACAGAACACTGCCACACATCAACACAGATCAGCTGTGAGACACTGATATCGAGGTTATGAAACCTTACCGAGTTGTTTGTACAGTGTTGTCAACATAAGTGCAAGTTTGTGAACATAATTCTCAAACATCACATGTCAGAAGACACTTACAGGATGAAAGTAACAGGAAGAAAAAATACATTTTATGCAAATAGAAACAACCAAACAACAACGACAACAAAAAATGGGGTAGCAATACTTACATCAGGCACAATAGACTTTAAAACAAAGTTTATAAAAAAAGACACAGAGGACACTTCATAATGATAAAGGAAACAATCAAGCAAGAGGACATAACTCTTATAAACATGTATTTGCTCAATGTAGCAGCACCTAAATATATAAAGTAAATACTGACCAATGTAAAGAAAGAAATCAATAGTAATATAGTCATAATAGGAGACTTTATCACTCCATTGACATCAATGGATAGATCATCCACACTGAAAATGAAGAAGGGAACAATAGCCTTAAATGATATATTATACCAGATATACTTCATTGGTGTCTTTAGAACCTTTCACCCCAAAGCAGCAGAATATATATTCCTTTCAAGCACATGTGGAATATATTCTATAATAAACTACATGTTCAACCACAAAATAAGCCTCAATAAACTTAAGATTAAAATCATATCAGGCATCTTTTCTGATCACAATGTTATAAAACTATAATTCAATACAAGATGAAAATGGAGGGGAAAAAAAAACATGCAAACACATGAAAGCTAAATAACATGCTACTAAACAGTGAATGGGTTAACAATGAGATCAAGAAATATATCAAAGGAAACTTTGAGACAACTAAAAATGAAAGCACATTGACCCAAAATCTGTGGGACATATCCAAAGCAGTTCTAAGAGGGAAATTCATAGCCATACAGGCCTACCTCAAGAAACAAGAACAATCTCAAATAAGCAGTCTAACATTATACCTAAATGAACTAGAAAAAGAACAAACACAGCCCAAAATGAGTAGAAGGAAATATATAATAAAGATCAAAGTGGAAATAAAATAGTATCTGAAAAAATACAAAAGATCAATGAAATGAAGTGCTGCTTCTTTGAAAGGGTAATCAAGGAGAAGCCGGGATGGCTCAGTGGGTTAGGCGCTCACTTTGCAGCGCCGGGGACCGAGGATCGAATCCCGCCCTGGTCCGTGCGGAACCATGTGCTGAACTGGGAGCTCCCCTAGTTCAGTTCTCTCTCTGTCTCTGTATCTCTTCCTCTCTCTCTCCTCTGTCTAAATAAATAAATAAATAAAATATATTAAAAAAAGAAAAAGAAAGGGTAATCAAAATTGATAAAGCTTTAACCTGACTCATCAAGAAAAAGGGAGAGAGGACCCAAATAAATAATATCAGAATAAAAAGAGTACAAGTGGCAACGGACACCTCAGAAATACAGAGGATTATAAGAAAATACTACAAAAAATTATATGTCAACAAATTAGACAACCTGATGGAAATGGATAAATTTCTAGAAATAATCTTGCAAACTGAATCAAGAAGAAAATCTAAACACACTAATAAGTACTAAAGAAATTGAATCAGTAATCAAAAAACTTTCAACAAATAAAAGTTTTGGACAATGTGGCTTCACAAGTAAATTTTACCAAACATTCAAAAAAGAATTAACATCTAACCTTTTATAAGCTAATATAGGTATATACTAATATAATTGAAAAATTCTTAAAAATAAAAATAAACAAATTAAAACTTTCTTCTCCCTCTCTTAAAAAAACAATAATAAAAAAAAAATGTTTCCAGAGCCAGACAGCCTAACTTTAGAAGATGATTCTGATTATTACTAGCTATATGACTTTGGGAAATTACTTACTCTTTTTGCAACTTACTTTCTTCATCTGTCAAATGAAAATTATAATAGTGCCTAGCTTATAAGAATAAATGTGAGGATTAAATGTGTCAATAAGTTTAACATGCTTTAAAAGTTACCTGTAATATTGTAAAGATTCCATAAATATAAATAAATATTGTGTTATCTATTTGATTCCAAAATGTTACCTCTTTTTGTATGAATATATAAAGCTACCACAGTTTTTGACAAAAATAATATTCTTTTTATTTTGCCAATTCCCTTTTGTTAGACTTTTTAGTTTCCTTGTCACTCTATTATAAAGTGCTGCAACAAATATAGTTATTTTAATACATATATGTGTGTGTATATATAGATAGATATTTATAGTAAATGTTTATATTATATAAATTTTTAAGTATAATTTCTGAATCAATAAAAATGAACATTTAAAACTTATAGATAATGTTTAATTACTCACTGAAATGCTGACAGCAATTTGTGTTCTCTTTAATGGCTAATATTAATGTCTTTATGTCCTCACTATTTCTAGATTTATACACTCTTTTATTCACTAATTCAATAAAATTTATTTGCCAGTTATTATCTTCTGCACAATTTGCTGGGAATTGGTAAGGAGGCTTGTTCTTCTTCATGGAATTCACAATCTTCAGGAGAAATTAGACATTAAATATCTAATTAAACACTGGAAAGATGTAGAGCTAGAAAGATGTCAATATTTCCTAGCAGATCAAATGAATAAGCTATGTTATATGGCAGCATGACCAAAAAGAAAAAAGAAAAAAATGTATATACGTGTTTTTTTATAAGAAGGTTTTTAAAAAGATTTTTATTGTTTTTGATGAAGAGAGAGAGACAGACAGAGACAGAAGGGGAGGGCCCAGAGCAGTCTTCATAGTTGTACATCATTAATTTTCTATACAGTTTCACTCCACAGGTGGGTGCAGGCCACCCGCATGGGAGGCACGCCCCTGTGAGCTGGGGATCTCCCACATGGAAAGCTCGCCTCAGTGAGAATCAAACTGGGGGCACACCCCAGTTCAGCATATGGGTCCACATGGGTCAGGTTGGGATTTGATCCTCAGACCCTGGGGCTGAAAGACAAGTGCTCAACCCGCTGAGCCATCTAGGCATTCCCGTAAGAGGGTTTTTTGATAACTGAAGTTTCAATTAAGAAAGGGTAGAGAATCTATATAAAAAGATCATATGTGTACATCATCTCCCTTTAGATCACATCTCAAATTACCTGAAACACTTCAATTAACTGCATTATACTTACATACTGAAGAGATAAAAAAAAAAATTAATGATTATTATGCTTTATCTAATTAAAGGTAGTTTTTGTTGCATTTTTTCAATTTTTTCAATTTGGTCTGTAAGCCATGATACATCTGTCTTCATTATAATCATGAACAAAAGTAAATAATAGTGTTAATTTCATCAAGATTTATAGTATGGACCAAAAAGGTGACATGGAACTAGATGTTCCGAGTTATCTAAATGAATTGTCTAAATTTATGTTTCCATTTACACTAGTAAATACATTTTCATAGAGTATTGGATCCGCCAGCTCCTAGCTCAACTAAAAGTCACCTATAGCAAACTAAATGTGAAGGCTGTCCAGAAAAAATCCAGTCATTGTCAATGTAATGAAAATTTATGTGGCTGGATACTTTCTGGATGGTCTTCACATGTTCAAAGTCTCTCCTTTTAAACCACACTGAAACCAAAGAGGACCCTAAGGCCTTTTCGCTTTAATACAAGTAATTATATAACTCCATTGGCCTGTGACTTTTGCAGGACCCAGGGCTGTTCCATGTAGAAATGAGCCTCATCAACTCCCATTTCTGCAGTCTTATCCCAAAACTCTGGGCAAGATTTTCTCCTACAGCTAACTAAAGCAAATGCTAGAGATTCTGATCTATTTCACCATTTAAATGACCTACGATTGTGAAAATAAGTTAATTAGAGAAATATTTTTATCAATTGTATTCAGCACCATCACATTATCTTGCTACACACCCAAGTCAAATAGATTTTTATTCCTTCTGGCTAGGTAGCAGAACATCTTTAAAAATTAGGAGTATTGCCACTTAGTACTTATTTTAGTCTGATTCCACCCTACACTAAACATTAAGTGTTTAAGGAAAAGGTCTTCCAAGCTACATTTGCCACAGAAATGTTAAATGATGTTACACAGAACATGTTAAATTCGATTCATTTTATCTCACTGCATTTTATTATACATGTCAGTGTTGACCACTAAAAATATAAGCCACATGTGTAACTTTACATTTCCTATTAGCCACATTAAAAAAAAAAGTAACAGAGATAAAATTAATTTTAATAATTTTTATTTAACCCAAAGTATCTGAAGTATGAACATTTCAATGTATAATCAATATAAAAAATTTAAAGAGATATTTAAAAAACTTTTTATACTGGGTCTTTGAAATCTGATGCTTATTTTCAGCACATCTCAATTTAGATGAGTCACATTCTAAGTATTCAAAAGCCACACATGGCTACTGGTTGCCATGTTAGACAGGGTGTATATATCTTCATTTCTGTACTTATACCTGTATCTATCTATCTATCTATCTATCTATCTATCTATCATCATCTTCTAGTATCTATCATCTATCTAATCATCTTCTAGTATCTACTTACCTACCTATCTACCTACCTACCTACCTACCTACCTACCTACCTACCTACCTACCTATCTACCTATCATCATCTATCTCTCATCACTTTAAATTGCTCTGGAATAGGATAATGTAAATGTGTAAACTAAAAAAATAGCTTGCATTTTTGAGGCAGATTATATTTTGCTAAGTACTACTCTAATATGTACATTTAAGCTTGACTTGCAAATTAACACCATTGCTAATTTTTTTCGGCTGTATCATGGCAAATCTCAAGGTACAAAGTGTGATATATGTGTAAGAGAGAAATAAGTAGTTTTAGAGCTAAAACATCAGAAAGCATATTTGTGGTTAGTTGGTTTGGCTTGAGTTAGGATGAGAAAACTCTTATAGCTTAAGTAGAAGGGCCAGGAGCTATAGACATGGCAGAGAGTAAAACTCATTTTAGCAAAAATCGCCAAAGAAATTCTCAGAAACAAACCTCATAGCCTTATGTTTGTTTATTGAACTAATTAATAATAATTTCTCTCACTACTTTTGTAAAAAATAAGGTTATTTTGTTTCATTTTTTTGATCCTCCTCTCATATAAGAATGTCTTTGCATACTACTTGCCATATGTCTTTCTGTCTTTATTCTCACCAATTTTCCAGGCATTATTTTTTAAATCTTACAAGTCAAAGAGAGCTGTGGTGTTAATAGGCTTCACCAGTAATTGCTTACTACTGTTATTGTTTAAAATACTAAAATTTTAATGTATTACATACTGTTATTTTTATCTAGTTTTGTTGCTGTTTTTAGTACCAAACTTCAGGCAATTACTAGTCTAGACAGAAATGAAATATTTTCATAAAAATACAGCAATAAGGCTAATATTGCCATCATTTTGTCACTTTTTGCTGAGGGTGAGACTGGGTGTTAGCAGCAGTGAAAGCAGCTCAGCTTCAGGGCTACAAGTCTCGTAAGAACCTCACCGATATCTCTTACTTTATTTTTTTTCTTTATTTAGTTTTAATATTCTCTGCTCTGTTGCCACTGCCTTTAGCTCTGCTTTTAACATGGGAACTATAGAGAAGCAATAGTCCAAAAAAAAAAGGTTCCCAGTTCCCACTTTCCCTCTGACGACCTAGCAACCATACAACAAGACTTTGAGAGCAGGCAAGGGTGGCCAACTCTATAAAGAAATAAGTAGATTTCCCAGGGATCTTGCTGAGTTTTACAGCACATTAGAACTGGTGGGCATTCAAGCCTTCTTCCGACCTCCTTATCTTGGAAGGGCTGGTGGTATGTAGGATTTATTTTGGTTATTGATCCACTGCTTGAGAAACCATGCTAATTACAGTAAAAGCACAGCTGTTGGCAAAGAAACAAACTGGCTTTGTGGGATTAGAAGAAAAGTTAGGTTAGAACCTACAGTGGATGCCACACTTTCAAGAAACAACACAAGGGGGAAATAATAAGAATATTAGAACTTACTTGTTTTTTAATTTAAAATTAGAGGAGGAAATGCTGGGATTACTCAGTGGGTTGAGCACTCATCTTGCAACCTGGGAGTCCTCCGAGATCATATCCCAGCATGGACCCTTGTGAACCCATGTGCTGGACTGGGTGGGGTGTGCCCCAGTTCGGTTCTCATTGGACAAGCTGGGGGCTTGCCTCCCACCCAAGGTGCCCTAACCCGCCCTGCGAAGCCCCGTGCTCAGTTGTGGAGGGAAACTATATTGAAAACTAATGACATGCAGTGGTGAAGATTGCTCTAAGCCCTTTCCCTTCTTTCCGTCTCTTTCTGTCTCTCTCTCTCTCTGTCAAAAACAATAAAAATAAATCTTCAAAATTAGAGAAAAATTTTCATTTATATTGAATAGTAAGATTACACATTGCATGTATTTAATTTATTAATAAATATGAGTAGCTTGAGAATACCCTCTCAAAAAATTTTAACTGATGAGTATGTGACCAAAAAGTTTGGAAGCCACTGGTTTTAAGTTTGGCCTACTAACTGGATTCAGATAGTTATTACCTACCATAAAAATTGCTGAATTTTTATTAGATTGGGAGAATTCAAGACCAGTCCTATGGAATAGACAAAATGCGTACAAATTTTCAAAGATGGGAACAAATGAATGTAAATCACTTCTTAGGAATGCATAAGCCCAGTTTGGGCTGAAGACTTTTCTCAAATATAAATAGTCAAAATGATAAGGGCTTTATTCAGCTATTTATTATTTTCCAGTGCACATACAAGTTTGCCTAAATCATAAGCAACAATTTGGCTTTATAAAATAAGTCAAAATAGAACTTGCAGCAATATTTAAAGAAACACAAAGAACCAGAGATGTGAAGCAACTGAATTGATTTAAAGTGAGCTTAAATCAACTATTAATCTTTGGTCCATTAAATTTTGCTTTTCTCTTTATACTTAGGATATCTTTACTTTTTCTCACTTGCTAAGTTTGTGAAATGCTCTAGGCCTTTACTTTTCACACAGTTTGCGTTTTAGGGAGTAAAGGCCTAGAGCAGGCATGTCCAACCTGCAGCCCAAGGACAGCTTTGAATGCACCCTAACACCAATTTTTAAAACATTATGAGACATTTTTGCAATTTATTTATTTATTTTTAGCTCATCAGCTATCATTAGTGTTAGTGTATTTTATGTGTGGCCCAAGATAATTCTTCTTCCAATGTGGCCCAGGGAAGCCAAAAGGTTGGATACCCCTGGCCTAGAGCATTTTATTTCTGATTAAAGAAAGTTTGTATAATTCCTTCTACCTTTATTATTAGATAAAAGTTATTAATGGCATAACTTGGGAGAGCTGGTGTCTTCATCAATAAGCAGCTTATTTCCTACACTAGTGCTATTTTGCTAAGTTCTTGTGCGGGGAAAACATCTAACCTATGTAAGAAATAAATTCCTTGAATTTTCTTCCTCAAGACTGAGAAACTGGAAAAGATAATTGTTTCAAAGCATCATATATATTGTAAAAAACTAATAAAATTTGTGATAAAATTTTAGTTTTGAAAAAAGAATCTTAAGCCACCAAATACTTCTTTATGTTTACTTTTGTGAAAGAAAATTATGTGTGTGGCAATGCAAAATAATGTATAAGGACTTAACATAAAACTGTTCAGCTTAATTTTTTTAAGCTTTACAAAGATCATTATATCATACCATGTATGTTATTTTATAACTTGACATTTTCAAGGGAACATTAGGTTTCTAGGATTTATCCCTGTTGACATGTAAAGCCACTGATCATTCTTTCACTGCTGAATAGTATTTGATCGTATTAGTATACAATAATTTACTTAACTATTCTTTTTGACAATAGATATTTTGGTGGTTTATAGGTTGTCTGTTTGTTTTACTATTATTAATAATGCTGCATGAACATTCCCCCCCATTCTTTTTGTTCACATGTGTAACTGTTTCTCTAAACAGTGACTTCAAAACCTTTGGATCACAATCCACAATAAGGTATAGTTTATATTTTAACACAGATTATATCCATGGGCACACACACAAATAAAACTGAAACAAGGTTCTACAAACAATCTTTACCCTTACTACTTAAAAACACTCTAATATACTCTAGTCTATTCTATTTATTATAATTATATGTATTATTTTATAGCCTATATTTTTTTAATTTAAAAAATTCTTGTAAGACCTTTAAAATTGGGAACCCATTTGAAATACAGCACAAATGATATAACTAGTAGTAAAATTGCTCAGTTTTAAAATACGTACTTCTTCAATTTTATAAGATGATAACAATTATTTTCAAATTATGACTAAAACAAATTAAATTTTTACAAGTACCATGCAGCAATTCATACAGTTCCACATTCTGGAGACACTTGATATTATGAGATTTTTACTTTTAACCCATATAGATAACATAAAATAGTATCTCATTTTAATTTTCATTCCCCGATTAATGAGAAATTGAACATCATTTCATTTTTTCATCTTCTTTGAAGTGCTATTTGGATTCTTAATGTGATTTCTAGTAGCACTGCTTTACGTATTGATTTGTAAAATATATCTGATATACATGTAGTACTAATTTTATGCTAATTATATATGTGTCTACTGTTTGTTTGTTTTTCAATTTGGGTTTGCTTTTCACATTCTTTATTGTGTCTTTTAACAACATAGTGTATGCATTCTTACAGATAGAAAAACCAAGAATCTTGGTTCCTTATTCAATGCCATACAACTAGAAATTAAAATAGCATATTCAAACGTCAGCTGTTTTGCTCTGGATCCTATGCATGAAACCACCCAGGATACTTCTCTATTACTGGCAATTATATTTTGTTTGCTGCTGAATTTTTGTCACTCTGTTCCATATTTAATTTTGTTGCTTGCCCTTAAGTAATTATTTTAGCCTTTTTCTCTTTTACTTTTTATAATTTATCAAATATCTTAGTATTTATTAATTATATTACCATTATTTTCTCTGTTCCTTCGATTAACTGCTTCATTCAGAGTCAAATATTTTCTTTGTATATTGTTCTGAGTGCTGCTGATTTTCCTAATGTGCTTATAGATCCTTGATTGCTTACATTTATACCCAAAGAACTGAGCACTGGTTTTGACTGCCTATGCTATTGTGTCTGTAGGTCTGTTTGGAGCTGGATCCTCCCATGAGAGGAGATTCTCACTAGGATTTACGTATTGGGTAGGATGGGATTTAATTATTAATAAACTTCACTTTAGGGTGAATAGGCATGACATTCTCTGTCAGGCTGCAAATTCCAGCGTTTGTATTCACGTGTGAGTTGTGTGAGTGCATGTATCAGTGTGGGCAAAAGGTGGAGTATGGCATTCCTAGCTTCTGAAGTTGTCATATATGGACCTACTTCTTACTCCAAGCCTTCATTAAATCAATGGTTTTAAACCAAGGATCTCTTTAAAGTTCTACTGAGCAAATTATTCTCTGACTTTTCTTATAGTTTCCTTTGTAGATGCCACCACCTTTCTACCTAGCTCATCTTCAATTTATACCCTATCACTTGCGATCATCCAGAAAATCACAGACATCTTTTATTCTTTTGTCATTTTCCTCTTTTCCTCTGCCATGGGTATTTTTTTTTCTAAAGATTTATTTTATTGTTTTTGACAGAGAGAGAGGAGACAGAGACAGAGAGAGATAGAGAGAGAGAGAGAAGAGAGAGGGCACAGAGCAGTCTCCTCAGTTGTATGTCATCAGTCTTCTACATAGTTTCATTCCACACAGGTGGGCTGCACAGGGCTGCCATGGGTATTATTACTGATTTATGATAACTTTTAGTTTTAACTCAAGGGAGACAGGAAGCAAATGTAAGAGTCTGGTCTCTCATCATAAATAAGATGGCCCATAAGTCCTGTAGTTTTTACCTTTTCTTTATCAGGGTTAATTAGTACTCAGTTGTGTTAGCTTGAAATGTGGGACGAAATGAGAAGCAATCTCATGGGAGATGCATTTATTCATTCAGCAAATATTAAGCATCTTGCAGAACTTGGATGAGAAAGTGTCAGAGTAGAAAGGGAACCAGGAAAAAGCCAGTGTCACAATTGTCAAGCCAAGGGACAATTTCAGGAGTTGCTACTGGTTAAAATGATCCATTGCTGTGAAGTATATAAACAAGATAAAACTACAAAATGATGCTGTCTTAGTGTATTAATCTGAGGGATCTTATTAGCTGTCTGGTTCCAGGTTTGTCCACACTTATATCCTCTACCTCTTCTGCATCCACTCAAATGCCGCCTTTTTCAATAAGATGTCACAGTTCTAGTTCTGATTTAAACCATTAAAAAAAAGACTATCTGAACCCTTTCAAATGGAAAGTGTTTCTCTATAATTCTATATCCAGATACTCCAAATCTTCTGTATTGCACTTTTTTAGTTGTACCTCCATTAAAATGTTGGAACTATAAAATATCTCTGTGACTCTTAAATTTGATGATGCAATAACAAAATGCAGTTTAAACACTGATTTTACTGTAGTATAGCACATAATAAAATGAATGAGAGCAGGCCACTCCCAAACAAGAGTTTATGATGATATAGTAAAAATATATGTGGTCCCTCTATCACTTTCATACTATGTCTGTAGGACAGCTGCATACTTTTTGCTGATCTCAGAACCTCAGTACCATCCCATGTACAAAATAATGAACTAAAGAAGTTACACTAATGCTATTTAAACTTCCACTGAACTAAACATAATAGAATATAATTTTCTTCCAAATCTCAATTATAAATCCCCAGAATATATCCAATAATCAGCTCAAGCTAAGATAAGAAAATGCTAAGAACATTTATCACATAAATTTGAACTTCATAGAGTTATCTGGATCCCTTTCACTGTCACAGAAGTATCCAAGCAAAGGTCAAGCTCTCATTAAAGCTTATCTAAAGCTCGAGTTATATGTTATGGTTTATTGCCTCAAGTACCAATTAACAGAATGAAAGAAATGAAAAACCAGTGATTCATACCTTTGCAGGCAAACCCTCGTACTTCAGCATAAAGCTAAAATATTAATTGTCATTTTAGTCATGTAGTATTTTAATAGGCACTTAACTCTGTAGGTTTTAACCAGTAGATATATAACATCCATTTTTAACAAAACGCAGAGGAGATTTGGGGAATATTTACTCAAAAGCTAATAAAGTAAAATCTTAGAGGTATTTTCTAACCAGCAACTTAAATGTGAACATCAATTATTAATGAAGTAGAAATGCTTAATAATAGGGGCCCAGAAAGAGGCTATAAAGAATTGCTGAAATATCACCATGATATCAAGGGTGATTGTCTTCTCAGGAAGCATACAAAAAAACATAAAAAGCATAATTGCAAGTTACAGCATTAACAAATTTTGCCTGCAAGGCTGCTGATTGTGGGAAGAAGAAAAAGAGAAGATAGTTAAGAACAGGAGGGAGAGTACAGAAGCGTTCTTTCCTCATTTTATTACTATTATTTTATAATAGTAATTATTCTCTGAAAGTATTCTCGCCTTTCCTATAGATAAATGCTAGCCCGGTATTACTAATAATTGCCTTCAAAGACTCACATGCTTATTTTACATGTGTACCAGTTTCATGATCAGCATATACTCTACATTGTCAGGGACCTTGAAGCAGTACGTACCGTAACTTCCATTAGGTGAAACTCTTTATGCCTTTGCTCCTGGAGTTCCCCAGACTCTGCATCCTACTCTCATAATTATCTGTCAGATTGGAAACTAAAAACATCCACCACATCTGCCTCTAGAAAAATGAAAGCTGTCCCTCCAAATACTTAACATGATGTAGTAACTAAGTCTGCAGTTGAACTCAAAGGTAAAATTTTAGAACAATTTCCTGTGAACAGCAAGCAAACAAGGTTTTAAGAAGAAAATTATTCTGATAAATTGAGTCTCCTTGGGATGTACACATATAAAGATGTGTTCTTTATTGTCACTGTAATTTAAGAAACAGCTGAATTTGTAAGCCTCTTAGAACTTTTTGTGATTAAAATACTATTGCCCATTTTTGGAACTCCAGCTTTGTAAAGACCTTGACACTGTCACTATCTTAAAATCTAGTATATATTGTTTTAGTAAGGGATACATAGTTAACAGTGATAGCCTCTGTCTATTCTTTTATACAAAATAATATGGCATTTAAATAATTTGCTCATCTGTGACTGCAGTGTTCAGCTGCTTCTTACTCTAAGTCTTTCCTTTCCCATCATTCTTTTTGCAGGCAAGCACAATGAACTCACTCTGGGATAAACTGAAATAAACAAGGTTACACAAAAAATATCTAATAATTTTTCTATAGGGAATAGCAAATTCATTTCCTCAGTGTTCAGACCACAGATCATGTCTGAACACAATGGCATACCCTAACTAGATAAATTTCATGTATTTTATACATATTATCAATTTACCTCTAAATTCTCTGAGAATATTGTCTTTCGACTTTGAATTGAAGTAGCTGATTTGTGCCAACTGACTTTTTCAGTCATGAGTTTCATGACTGAAACAGCACTGTAGCTTAAACAGAAAACAATGGTGTAAATATAAATGGTGTAAAGAACACTCCACTTGTATTTATCCAAAAGTCTGAAACTCAAGTACTCCCTTTGACACTAACCAGTTCTAGGTCCAATAAACCTTTTTGTTTCTCATCTGTAAAGCAGAAATAGTATTCCCTGTCAACATAGCAAAAATACTATTAAAATTAAGTGAAGGCTTTTAAAAAGGTAAAAAATTATACTGATAATGTTGATGATAACAGTGATTGTTCTATTGAGTCATTGCCTAAACA
>PVKE010033442.1:0-17929 GCA_004027555.1 Craseonycteris thonglongyai
AGAGAGAGAGAGAGAGAGAGAGAGAGAGAGAGAGAGAGAGAAGGGGGAGGGCCCAGAGTAATTTTTGTTGTTGTTATCAGTTGTGCCACACTTCAGCATATCGGTTTGCACCAGCTGGGGTCAGGATTCAATCTCCAGACCTCTTGATTGCAAGGCAAGTGCTCAACCGCTGAGCTATCCTGGCATCCTTGCTTACATTTTATGCCAGGAAATCAAGAAGTTAGGTTTTCCCACACATATACCTGGATTCTCGTGACACTACAAAGGGAGTCCTAACTCACAGGGCTACTCCTACCCTGTATGAGGGACTGCCCATATCCCAATGATAGCCCTTCTCCCTTTCTCCTATTTTAACAACAGAGTCCCTAAATTTGATCAGTGCATATTACCATTGTGAGAGAACACTGTCCAGCCTCCCTTGTAGTCACATGTAGGTAAAAAAAAGGGATGTGTGCAGCTTCCAGGTTCTATCCTTAACAAGGGAACCGTTTGTCCTCTTCATCATTTCACTTTCATGCTAGCTGCAAAGCGCCAGGAACTGCAGCAGCTACTTAGAACTCAGAGGTGGAAGGTCCACGCTGAAGTGTGTGAAGATGACTACTTCTAGTGCATCTCTAGACTGTCTAAGGCAGCAAAATCAAATTCTAACTTATGTAAGACTCTGACTTTTAGCATCTTATTTTCACAGCAGTTTAGCTCAAGGGAAGCCTTAAGATCCAGGTTCTATCCTTAACAAGGGAACCGTTTGTCCTCTTCATCATTTCACTTTCATGCTAGCTGCAAAGCGCCAGGAACTGCAGCAGCTACTTAGAACTCAGAGGTGGAAGGTCCACGCTGAAGTGTGTGAAGATGACTACTTCTAGTGCATCTCTAGACTGTATAAGGCAGCAAAATCAAATTCTAACTTATGTAAGACTGACTTTTGGCATCTTATTTTCACAGCAGCTTAGCTTAAGGGAAGCCTTAAGACAGTCTACTGGGTGGTTTAGGAAAAGCTCTGAAATTACCCCTTGGATTGAGATCTGATGAAGTTAGCCCATCAAAATTCCTCACTGATGCCTATATAGAATTATCTGCCATTGCTGGATAAGGAAAACATTAGGCTTCCAAAAATGAACTGAATATGGCACACATGATCTATAGAAAGTTACTGTTAATACAGAGCAGGAAATGGGAATCAAAATATTTCAGGTGATCAAAATTCTCCCCATAAAATCATACACACAGTAGAGAAAAACTATAACACAACACTTCAACCAGAATTAAATATCCTTTAACATAAATATAAAGACAAAAAAATAAAGTCTGTACAGCAGACATTCAAGAATTCAAAAGAGAAATGGAAGAAACTGGGAAGATGTAAAATTAGATTTTCTGAACTCAGAAGAGATATTCAAGAAACAAGTTATAGCAGAAATGAAGACTAAATGAAGACTCAATTACAAGGTGTTCCCAGGACAGCAGATGTGGCTGAAATACATATAGAGAAAAATTGAAGAAAGGTTAACAAGTACAGAAAAGAAAAACAATATAAAATAAGTGGCAAAAATGATCAGGAAGTGTTTAACTTGAAAGACAGGCAAAGGATAGCTAACAAATATGTAACAGAATTCCCTGAAGTGGGGGGGTGAAGCATAAATAATATTTTTGAAAAACTATAATTCAAATAATTTCTAGAAATAAAAGAATACTTGACTCTATATATTTAAAAAAAAAACAAAAAAAATCTGGGTAAATAGAACCAGAATGGTCAATTTCAAAATGTATACTATTAAACTATTAAAATGTAATGATGAAAAAATCCTTACAGACTCCAAGCAAGTCACTTACAGAGGAAAATGATGTTGACATCAGATTGCTATGCAATCATACATGAAGAAAGACAATGATGGAACAACATCTTCAAGAATACCAAGAAAATATGAGCCAGATTTAATCCTGCCTCACTGGGATCAAGTATGAAGTCTGTAGAAAAACACTTTTAAATATATAAGAGTTGAGGTATACTGTAGTCATAAGCTCTTCTTAACTAACCTACCAAACGGCTATTGTCATGGTTGAATTGTATCTCCCCATAAAACACATGAAGTCCTTACCTCCAGTACATGTGAATGTGATCTTATTTGAAAATAGGGTCATTGCAAATGTAATGACATTATGATGAGGTTATATTAAATTAGGGTGGCCCATAGTCCAATAGATTGGTGTCCTTATTATGAGGAGAACAGACACAAGCACAAAGATAGGGGAGAATGCTATGTGAAATGGAGGGAGACATTGGAGAAATGTGTGTACAGGCCACACCATGCCAAGAATTGCTGAAAACACCAGAAGCCAGGAGAGAAGCATGGAACCGACTCTCACAAAGTACTAGCTCTACAGACCTTGGATTTGGATGTTTAGCCTACAGAACTGTGATAAAATAAATTTCTGTTGTTTTATGCCACGTAGTTTGCAGTACTTTGTTGTGGCAACCATCAGAAATTACTGCAATTATATTCATCAAACCAAGAAGTGACAGGGGCACACTTGAGCACACAGACGGATGAGTGAAGGCTGAAGCTATGAATGTGGAGATTAAGTGTGTAAGAATAGCATATAGAGGTTATAGGTTCTCACAATGCAGAACTAATACACTGGGGAAATGGAAGTATAAAAAAACAGAGAAAGGAAAATGGAAAGTTCACTGATTTTCTTACCCCATGTCGTAGATGAAAATCAAAAGATAAAAGAGAAAGTTGACAAACCATGAGGTCAAATGGAATTATAAAATTTATATTTACACAAGTTTCTTCTAGAAAAAAAGTTAGCCCTTTGTAAATACAGGGGGAAATATATATATATATATATATATATATATATATATATATACATTTATTTATTTATTTATTTATTTATTTATTTATATTTTATATATATATATATATATGTGTGTCAGTATATATATATATATATATATAAAAAGAGTAAAAACACAAGACAGCATTATGGAAAAAAAAACTGACAGTCAGATTATGCACGTATGTATGAGTATAACAAAATAATATGACTTCATTGAAATCAAATGTATTAGTCAAGTAAGTAAATATAAATCAGCTTCATTCACCTATTACTAAAACATTTTCAGGTTGTCTGTACAAGCAAGCAACTTAGAGAAATCAGAGAAACTAACATTAAAGGGGTGGCAAAGGGATGGTAGGGAATGAGAAGGCAGTGCTTATAGTCCTGATAGCAAAGCAAAGATAATTCAAGCCAAAATTCATGAAACATGGCAAGCACTTTTGTAGAGCAGAAACTATAAGAAATGCCAGGAGAAGTAGAGATACTCACAACTGAAACCTTGAAAACATCTCTATGAAGTCAGTAATTTCTGAGACAATGCTGTGTATCAAACAACTTTGAAATCTCAGTTATTTGTGTACTTTTTTTTTCTTTCTTGCTTACAGGTCTGCATTGGCTGCAGGTATGCTAGGCTGGGGGTAGGGCACTGTGACAGGTCTAGACAGAGCCAGGTACATGATTTGCAAAGCCTAGTGCAAAATGAAAATGCAGAAGTCCTTATTCAAAAACCCAGGGAGAGGGTAGCACCATGAAAGTTAACAAAATATAGGGGATGCTGGGATAGCTCAGCAGGTTGAGTGCCCGCTTGCTTTGCAACTGTGAGTCTAAGGTTCAATTCACAGCCCCAGCCTGTGCAAAGCCATATGCTGAACTGCAGTGCAACTGGTAACCACCAACATGCTTCTTTGGCAAAGGTTTTCGCCTCCCATGCGGGAGCTGCCCACATACACACACGGTTCAGTTCCCATCCCACGAGGCCCCATATCTGCCAGTGTGGAATGAAACCACATCACAACTAATGATGTACAGCTATGGAGATGGCTCTGGACCCTCTCCTTTCTCTCTCTCTCTCTCTCTCTCTCTCTCTCTCTCTCTCTCACACACACACACACACACACACACACACACACACTTTCTCCTTCTGCAAAAACTAAATCTTTAAATATATATATATATAACTTTTTCTTTTAAAAGTTTTTTTTTCCTTTAAAGCTACTTTACTACATATAACATGCAATAGGATTATTCTGGTACATGAGTAACAACATAATCTTACAAATTGCCAAACACTATTTTGCTATGATAATTGTATATAATAC
This sequence comes from Craseonycteris thonglongyai, assembly GCA_004027555.1. Classification (NCBI taxonomy): domain Eukaryota; kingdom Metazoa; phylum Chordata; class Mammalia; order Chiroptera; family Craseonycteridae; genus Craseonycteris; species Craseonycteris thonglongyai. The sequence continues at coordinate 4,161 of PVKE010033442.1, forward strand.
AATAAATAATAAGGCTCATTAGTTTCCTATTTGTATTAATAACAGAATATTGTGGGGGTCAATATTCTGCAAATATATTTATTAGCCCATCAAAATGCACTTTTGGAAAATTCAGTTCAATTGCTAGAATTGACGGTAATGTCTGTTGCTTTCGACAAATGTAAGACTGCAAGTCCATTTTGATTCATTGTTTTATTTTGAGAAGGACCTTTCTGCAGATGCAATTGTTACTGGTGTTAAGAGTATTTTATAGGTTGTGAACACATCAGGATAGCTTTGTAACCAATCTTTTCAAAATACAAATTTTGGCGTGCCTATAGCTTATAATGTTTGCACAACTATGTTTCTACAAATATTTGCCATATATTTTTTTGTGTGTAAGACAGTACTTTTGTCTAAAACCTTTAGACCAAAACCAAAAACTGGGAGTCATCTTGTACACAGGAGTAACCCATGTATTGATTGCTTAATGTTGGGTTAGAAAAATACCGGTAAGGGCCATCTTATACATGGGGCATCTTATACACGGAAAAATACGGTAACTCTACATCCAAAGCAGTTTTGTGTAAGTCTGAATTTAAATTTCAATGTAAATTCATGCACTGGAATGTCAGTTTCCTCCAACATTTCCTGTAGCTTCCTGAGTTTGTATACAACAGCAAAAAGTGCTTTCCTGGTTTGCATATAATTCAAAGCCTTTGTTTGTACATTTTATGCTATATTTTCAGTGACAAGGAAAACATAATTTTAAAATTATCTTCCTCATAAGTAATTGGTTTATTCTAAGGCTCATATAAAAATAATATATTTTCCATCTTATGCAATGATCTCTAAATTTAATTTCAATTTCTAAGCCTGTGGATATTTGCTTTGCAATGTTGCAGCAGTTTTCAAAACCAGGGATTCTGCATTCCTTGATGAATTTGAATCACTTTCTCATATGCTTTATGACTATGTCCACGTGTACACTTTTGTAATAATTTGCTGTCGAACTGCATGTTGGCTGTTCCCATTACAGCAATCAGGCAAGAGACTAAATATTCGTGCGGATGCCATAGAGGCCAGCTCCTGACATAGGCTGGTGATGCCTCTGTGCAAAAGCTCACTTGTCAATGCTGCTGCCATTGTCACCACTCATCTGGGTCCAGATCCCAGCATGGCCCCTCCATCAGATTCCTGCAGTCACAACCCCACACAGGCCCAGCCAGCTTGCCCGTGTGCACACTGCTGCCCAGAGGATCTCTGATCATGCACGTGGTCCTGTGTCCAATTCTATTTCACTTTCAAAACCTAAGTTCCAAAATAAAATTACCACCGTTTTCCAAATAGTGACAATAGGTTGTTTGTTAACGGGTGATGCACCCACAAAGCCTGTTTTGGGTGTAGGTTACAGGACGGATTCAGAGCTTTTCCATTTTTCTTCATTCCCATATACTCAATAATATTTTTTAAGATTTTTAAAAAAGATTTATTTATTGTTTTTAACACAGAGAGAGAGAGAGAGAGAGATACAGAGTCAGAGACAGAGAGAAGGGGGAGGGCCCAGAACAGTCTCCACAGTTGCACATCATCGGTTTTTCCACATAGTTTCATTCCACAGGTGGGCAGGGCTGCACAGAGCAGGAACTGGGCCGGGGTCTCGCCCCGGTGAGAACTGAACTGGGGGAATGCCCCAGTTCAGCATATGGGTCCCCACGGGCCGGGGCCAGGATTCAACCCTCGGTCCCCAGGGTTGCAAAGTGAGCACCTAACCCACTGAGCCATCCTGGCTTCCCACAATAATATTTTTGATAGCTTTAATATGATAAAATATTCTACTGTGAATGCTGGTTTGTCTAGTACTCAATTCTATTTTTTCTGTATTCATTGAAATTATTTTACTAAGTGTATACAATTTATAATTATGTTATTACAATGGATGACGGTAGGACATTGCCCATTTACCTTCAGTGTAACTGCACTTCCTTAATGTCAATTTGTGTTCCCATAGTATACTTTTTCCCTTTAAAGCTTTAATGTTTACATTTAAGATGAGTCTTTTATAAGGTGTATACTATTGGGTTTTGTTTTGTTTATCCATTCTTATAATTAATCATGGTATTTTAGTATAGCAAGATATTTTAAATATTAAAACATAACTTTAGAAATAATTTTATCCCATTCTAAGTTCCATTTTTTATGTACCATAGGATATGCCTATATTGTATACATGTATTTTTATATACTAGAGTATATATATTTTTTTAACATTTTTTTCTGAGAAGATGAATGTAAAAAAAAATGTTTACAGACTCTCAACTATGCGCAATAAGAGTTGTGGTCTAGAAAATCAAGTAAGGCTTTGTATAATTATGAAATTGGAGTGTTTAATAATAAGATTCATCTATACTTATTGAATATATATGATTGTACTTAATCCATAAGTTAACAAACGTATATGTTATATATAACATACAAGTATATCTGAATAATAGTTTATTTTGACTAACAAACATTAAGTCTGATGCTATCTTTTCAGTTGGGCTATATTATTATATGACATTCATTCAGTTCTATGGTATAAAAATATCCTTAATTCACAATGGGGAGTGATTTTTCCTGTCCTTAAAATTCCTACAGAGTACAACTCTTTTCATTCTATCATTAGATCAGCAGAATGAGCTAAATTCTTTTTATTTCTTTTATCAAAGTTGGATCTAGATAAGCCAAGGCAAATTTAGATGAGAACAAGACATTTGCTGTGGTAGCTTTGTTGATTTTACAAAAGTGAAGCGTACTGTCTAAGTTCAAAAAGGTCAGTGAAATGCTGGGAAGCATAAGAAAGATTCTAAAAACCAAAATGGAAACATTATCTATAACATGATAAAACAGGGATGTGTCCACACTTATTTGGCCCTTTCAGTCATTGCCCCCTGAGAAAAGACATAGTGAGGCTGAGGAAAATCTTCAGGAAATATAAAATGATCAAGGGCACATATGTTTGTTATAGGGAGGACAGGGTGCCATAAGAAGAGAGTTTAAAATGAAAGAATGTGTTTAATATAAGGGTCAAAGGTTCTACTAGTCCCAAGGGAGCTAATCCAAGTACGTAAGAGTGAGGTACTTTGGACTGGAAAAGAAATGTAGTTCATATTTATTTCATAATGTAAATTTTTGCATTTAAGAAGTAATCTGAGTCTCTGATGTGTATCTGAGACTGGGCTTAAGATAATTACCTCAAAGTTCTCTAAGGCATCTCCCTGATGATAATGTTCTCATGCTTTTGTTATTCATAAAAGGTTAATGTCACATGAGGAGAGGGTTAGAGGCTTAGTTTCTAAGTGCAGAGCTCAGCAGAACGATGTGTGGTACAGGTGCAAACTGATTAAAGTTTTCGCTCCTGTCTGCTTAGGACATGTGGATATGAGCAAAGCTGCAAGGTTTATTGCAGGGGGTTAAAGAACGTTAAAACCTTAAATGATAGAGATAGGTTAGAGGGTACAGCGCTTATTTCTTTCCTGATGACAACCCCACCTATATGTCCACAGTCATCTCGTGCTCAGAAATGTAAAGTTTAAAAGCACTCAGTATAATCGGAATTACCATACACCCCAGCATTTCATCTTATTGGTATCTACCTACAAAATCTGAACTCTTTTGTTCTAGAAAAATATATGCACCCCTGTATTTACTGCAGCATATCCACAAAGACCATGAGATGGAAACAAAAATGTCCTTCGATAGATACTGGATAAAGAAGTTGTGGTACACACAGTGAAAGATGACTCAGCTATAAGAAAAGATGTATTTTGAACTTCAGTATCTACATAATTTGCAGTTGACAGTCATGGAATACACGTATGCAATATATTATAAGTCATTACATATAATTTTACATTATAATTCATATCTTTCCAACAGTAGAAACATGTAGATATAGATAGGTAGAGATAGATAGAGAGATATGAATGACTCTAAGATAAAATACAATGTGAATAGCTCTAAAATCTAGATTAGTAGCACCAGTTAAAGAAAATTGGGAAATTTTACATGATGTAATCCCAGGGACCCAGTAGCCCAGATACACAGAATTCTCAGTTATGGTTACGCTTACCAATCTATCTCCACGGTCCCCCAAACCTAGCAAATTTGAGGGTAGGTGCCAAGGTCCTGCATTTATTTGGAGACTGGGGTTGACTAAGTGACTGACCAGAAAATGTCCTTATATCCTTGACAGACTTTTCTTTGGTACTGGATACTTTAAAAAGATTTTTTTCTTGGTGAATGATTTTGAGCAGTTTGGGTATGGTGTGCTTTGGTTTACCTTCCTTCATGATTTCTGTGTTTCACATTTCTATGGAGTTTCCTGTATCTGTGGGTTAATAGTTTTCATCAAATTTGAAAAAGTTTGAACATTATTTACTAAAAAAAAAAAAAAAAAATCTCATTCAGCTGATCTCTCCTCTCCTGCAGAGACTCTAATTAAACATATATTAGGCCTCTTGGAATTATCACACAGTTCACTGATGCTCTGCCCATTTTAATTATTTTCTCTGTGTGTCATTTTGAGTAATTTCTAATTCTCTGTCTTAAAGTTCACTAATTTCTTTGTCAATGTGTAATCTGCTTTTTATCCCCTCCAGCACATTTTTCTATTAGTGATTGCAGTTTTCATCTCAAATATTCTTCATGGTTAGAAGTTCAATTTTGGTCTTTTTCACATCTTTGATGTCTCCAGCTCACTTTTTGAGCATGCAGAATACAGATATAATAACCTTTGTAGTGTCCTTATTTCTTAATTCAAATATCTATGTCACTTCTGGGTCAGTTCCAAGACTGATTTATCTTCTCATTATGGGCTGCATTTTCTTTCATTGCATGCCTCGTAATCTTTTATTGGATAATAGATATTTGTGAATTTTATCTTGTTGAGGGCTAAAAATTTTGTAGCCCTATAAATGATCTTGAGTTGTGTTCAAGGATACAGTTTAGTTACTTAGAAACAGTTTTCTCCTTTTGGTCTTTTAAGATTTGTTAGGAAAACAGAAGTGCCTAAAATAGCAACTCATTGTTCTATTTCTAGGAAGGAAAGCTAATTATTCTCCACTACTGAAGTAATACCTTTTGAGTACTCTACTCAATTCCTCATAAATGATGAGGTTTTCCAGTCAGCCTGGTGGGAAGAGGGACTAAATGATAGCCCTACGTGAACACCAGACACCATTACTGCAAATCCTTTCTATTGGTTCTTTCCTTAGCTTGGGGAACTTCCTCACACGCTTGTGCTGAATAATACAGATTTGTGTACTCAAGGGGGACCCTCTGGAGTTATCTGGAGTTCTTGTGCTATACAATGAGCTCATCTCTAGAACTTTGTCCTGTGAACCCAGACTCTCAGCAGTGACTCTTGTCTCTCCAACTCATGAAGTCCACCAGACATGGAAAATTCACATCAATAAGCTTGGGTGATAATAGGCCTTATCTCACCTATTTACCATCTCTCATAGATTATTGTCTTTCATCATTTATTGTACAATGTCTTGCAAACTATTGTTCGATATAGTTTGTTCAATTTTGCAATGTTTCAAAAAAGAGGGAATTTCCAACTCCTGTCACTCCATCTTTTCCAGAAAGCAAAGTCCCCATATTCTCATATGTTCAATCATTTTTTCAAGATTTATTTTATTGTTTTTAACAGACAGAGAGACAGACACAGGAGGTAGTTGGATGAAAAGCAACTGTGCTGGATCTATAATATCTTTATCCTGGCATTCCCGCAATGGACAGGGATAAGAGTGAAACGATTGAGATTGCTGAGAATATATTTGTTTTATTATACTGGTGATAATCTCATAGACTAGAAGAGACTAGGCCCTCCTTCTCTTGAGAGATTCCAGCACTTTGTGTTTTGAACACACTGTTGTTTCCTCTTGCCTGTCCCCTCCTTCCTGTCTAATCAGGTCTTGCATATTCATAAATGTACATAGGATTTTTGGTCTATCAAGCAAATTGAGTTGTGATAGATGACAGTCAAGTCAAGGTAAACAGGCAAAGCAAGAGAAATGACCAGAGAGATCAGTGAAGGGTTCTTGTTTCTGAAGTTATGTGAAGGCAGAAGACCAGGTATTTGTTCCAAATGAAGAGATGACTGTGTACCTTTCTCTTCAAAGTGATCTAAGTAATAGCTGTTCATTCTGATGATGCATTTCAAGTAGGCACACACACATATAAAAAGTGAGAGGTACAAGGGCTGTCTAGAAAAAATTCAACCATTGTCAATATAACGAATACAGTTGTGTGGCTGGATACTTTCTGGACTGCCCTCGTATGTATCATTCTGATCATCTTCTATAATAGTTATTTGTTACTACCGCTTTCAAAACCCTTGTGTGGATGATCTGGAATTATTTTTATCTTTTGATATAGAAAAGTTTGCAGTAAAGCTAGTCATTGGGAGATGGAGAGAAATAGACAGGAAAAGAAGAGTCATTTGTCATCTTTCAATTGTCTTAGGACAGCATCATCAAGAATCATAAAATAACCTTAACCTGCAAATGAAATATATGGAAAAAATAAAGTACCCTCTATTATAAACTTGCAAGATAACAGAGAACTCTGATACTAAGTAACCCAAGAGTATCTTTAGTTAAATCTTAATCTGTTTTTTTTTAATCAATGAAAATAAAATTATGGCTATCAAATGTGTCAATAAATGTTTCTTTCCCTTGACATAGTGTACTCAAGCCTATAAGGCATATCCATTAAACTATAATTCTTTGTAATTTAGTCTTATTTTAATTATCAGTTGCTTACTTACTCCATTATTTATCTGGGGCTATTTTATAAATAGTGTTATAATAACTAAGAAGATAACTAGCTATATTATTGTTTGATAGTGTTGCCCCTTGAGGGCTTACCAAATGCTAATACTTTTTTTTAAAAAAGTCTTACTTATGCAAGCACTCAACTACAAAATTCCATTGTTTAGAATACCCTGCAAAACATTTTGGTGCATCATTTGCATGCTTATAGTTCCAAATTACTTAGGTTATGATGTGTTTTATAAATTAACTACCATGTACAGAGTGAATTAGCCACCTACTGTGCTTCATAAGTGGGTTAATTTCTTCTGTGGCTTGAAACATAAGAACCATTTTGAATTAATATTATCATACACAAATTTTTCTCCCCAATGGTATTTCATTGACATCATTGTCATCATAATCATCACCTTCGCCATCATCCAATAATGTTTATGGAGTTCCTGGGTGTATGTGACTTATACCAAACTGCTAATCCTGAAATACTGACCAGCAACCAAATGACTAGGTAATTAAAATGTAGTTTCTCTGAAAATGATGCTAAAATAAATCAACTCAAATTTCCTTTTTAAGCTCAGGAGCCTGTAGTCATTTACCCTCTGGATTTGTGCAGTAAAGAGAATTCTCACTTTAATCTTCCTATTTATTCTCAAGTAATTATTGGCTTGACTCACTTGCCTTTCCACCACTTTATTCATATAAAGGAAAGCACTGGATCATGGTTCTACAAATAATGGGAAACATACTAGAAAATAAAACAAAACAAAGCAAAACAAACAAACAAGCAAAAATGAGCTCTCATCTTCTGCAATGACAATATTATAGGGTTTGAACTTAGGGGAAGGTATTAACAATTTTTTCAAATTTCCCTTTCTGCCCATTCATATAACTGAAAGTTTGCCTAGATGAGAATTTTGCTATCCTCAACTTAGAATTAAAAAAATAATTCATTCAATAAATATTTAAATATAAAGTTTAGACAGTTCTCAAAGTTGTTATTCTATCCTTTTTAATTGTGCTGCTGTTTCATTTGATATTATTAGAATATTTCAAAATTATTTTCTGTTATAAACAAAATATCTAGGAATCCACTTAACCTTGGTACATATATAAACCATTAATATCCAAACTTTTGACTTCCCTGGGCCACCTTGGAAGAAGAAGAATTGTCCAATGTAGCCACACATAAAATACACTCACACTAACAATAGCTGATGCGCTAAAGACAATTATTCCAATGTGGCCACACATAAAATACATTAACACTAATGATAGCTGATGAGCTAAAAAAAAAAAAATCTCATAATTGTTTAAGAATTTTTGTTGGGCCACATTCAAAGCTGTCCTGGGCGGCAGGTAGGACAGCTTGATATAAACAAAGACAATAACAGTAAAAAATAAAGTGACTAACCTTGGCACTGCTGTCATTTAGGGCTGGGTAAGTCTTTGTTGTGGGCAGCATTCCTGACCTTACCTACTAGTTGCCAGTGGCATCTCTCCTTCATTGCTCCTACTTTTGTGACAACCAGAAATGTCTCCAGACATCACCAAATGTCCCCTGGTGGCAAAACTACCCCTAGTTGTGAACCAATGAAATAAAGAAATCTCTGTGATAAGAATTAAAGGTTGTTGTTTAGCCAGTGTAGTATAACTGTTAAGATCCTGGACTCTGGATCTAGACACTTGGAGTTCATATACTGACTCCTGAACTTGAGCAAAGTGATCTCTGCACCTCATCCTTTTTCTCTGTAAAATGTAGATAATTAAGGGGTGGTAGAGAATGGGGAGATGAGATGCATGGTGATTGAGGGAGAACTGACTGGGTGGTGAGAATACAATGCAATATACATAATTTTAGTAACCAATGGCACCTCAATAAATTTAATAATAAAAGAATAAAATGATAATGTGAGGAGTGTCCAGAAAGTATCCAGTCATGTAATATGAAAAAATACAGGCAGTTAGGGCCAGACTTTTTCTGGACAGCCCTCATACATAGTATGTTCATGTTAGCTAATATTAGGTTGTTATTAAAATGTTTGAAAGATCTGAGCAACTGTGGCTCATTTCATAGTTTCAAAGTCACTGACAGACAACTCCTTTATGTGTACGTGGCTATTTAAAGGACTAAGTTAAAAAGTAAAAAAAACTGGAAATTGACAAATGTGTCTAAAATACTTTCTCTTTTTTTTACCACTGAAACAATGGACCTGGTATTAGTTATACAATGTTACATTTTTAGATACTTCCTTTGCTTTAATTTGTCTTACCTAGTCACAGTAGATACAATTTATATACTTTGTATTGAAATGGAAGGTCACTGGTTCTGAGTCAGATGGCTGGTGTTTTAGTATAGACTTTGTTAAACTTTGTGATGCTAGACAAGTTAGTGGAAATTCCTATGCTTTTCTCATCAATGCCACGGCCTTCTTTAGAAGAATATATGCCTGTATTTTAGGAACTAACTTATTCTATTGTGATTCATTGAAATGACAAGCAGGTAAATGAAACTAATGAAGCAAATATTTGTGGAGAAAAAGGCTAAAATGTAAGCTAAATATTATTTAAAAATTAATGCCTAACAATGTAGAGATGAGAAGCTAGAAAACAGACAGGTGGTATAATGTACCATAATGAAAGAATAATCAATATTCAGCAGATTAAAAATGTATATAAGGAGCTGCAATATGAACTCAGAGAGAGGCTCAAATGTTATCAAGGGAAGTTAACGCTAAGGGAATGAATGCAGACATTTAGAGGAAAACCAGAGGGAGGGAGGAGGGAGGGAGGGAAGGAAGGAAGGAAGGAAACATTTCCCATTTGTGAATCTGGAGTAAAAGGAGAGTTATTCTCTTCCACTTCCACAGTGAATAGCACTTCTAATGATCAAAGAAAAATCTCTGAAGTGTCTGTCAAAGACAGAAGAAAGAAGATCCTCTGAAAAAGTGGCTTGGGAAAGCACTCTCTTGCTAGCCTTCATGGCTGGGCGATATTTTATCCAGGTTATCTGCTGGCAAACACACAGCAGATAATATTTAGTGCTGTTACAAACACTGATACTGAACAACAACCTCTGCTGCCAGAAAAAGTGAAAAATCTAATATTTCTCTAAATTAGCCAAGACATTTTTACAGAATACCCTGGATCATTGCCAAAATGCTGCTCTGTTACTCAAGAAGAGGTTATTAACAAGAGTGATGACAAACAGGAGATAAACACTGAAAAGCACATAGACCCATTTGTACAACATAGGCTTTTATTAAGGTCATTGTACTGCATGTGCTTTCTGTTTTTCTATGATATCAGAGGAGCCAGACAGTGATAATAAACATGCTTATTTATAGAGAATTATATTCATAGATGTTCTTTTGAGAACTGTCTCACATGTGCTGTTTCACTTAACTCTTTCAGCCGACAGAAGGCAATCAGGTTCAGCACCAAAGGCATGCCTAGTGGAATTAGGGGAGAGGTCAGGCCCCAAGAGATCCAATACAAAGAACTCTTTTGTGAATTCTACTAGCACCTTTAATACTGTGTTTTAGACAAAAGACTTGACTGCTAAGAATCTAGAGTCATATCTTTTCAATTTTGACTAAACTTAATTTCCTTGATTTCATTTACAGCTGTTTTGCATGAGGCTTGCCTAATGATCCAGGAAAAATTATAATGACTTTATATTTTAATCATTTCTAATCCTATTTCCCATTTTTATAGGGTTACTAGACTGATAGATGAAGGAAATTCTGTAGACAGTGTATCTGTACTTCAGCAAGACATTTGGCAAGCTCTCTCAGATATCTTTGAACACAGGATGGAAATATATGTGTTACTTGCTAATAAAATTAGATGGAGTTGTAGCTGGCTGAAAGATTTTATTTAAGAGATGCTAGTCAATGTCAAATGGTGAGATATAGCATATGGCATGCCAAAGTACAGCTATTTATTCTTCACAGTTTCACCAATTGCTTGAACACAGACTGAGGAGGTATGGTTATCAACTTTTAAGCTGACAAAAGATAGAAAGGGTAGCAAGTACACTGGATGATAAAAATCAGGATCAAGAAAGTTCTTATTGGTTGGGGAAGCCGGGATGGCTCAGTGGGTTAAGCACTCACTTTGCAGCCCCGGGGACCAAGGATCGAATCCCGGCCCCGGCCCGTGTGGACCCATATGCTGAACTGGGGAGTGCCCGCAGTTTGATTCTCACCGGGGTGAGACCCCCGCCCAGTTCCTGCCCTGTGCGGCCCCGTCCACCTGTGAAATGAAACTATGTGGAAAAACCAATGATGTGCAACTATGGAGACTATTCTGGGCCCTCCTCCTTCTCTCTGTCTCTGCCTCTGTATCTCTCTCTGTCAAAAACAATAAAAATAAAAAAAATTAAAGAAAGTTATTATTGGGCTAAAATGATAAATTGAATCTCAGATAAATTCCTATACTTGCATCCAAAACCCCAAAGTCACTAGCATAAGCCTGAGAAAACCTAGCAGTCAAGATAACATGTGTAGTCCAATGTTTAGACTTTTAGTCAGGATGGAAATCCATTGTGAGACAAAAGTGTGCTGTAGTTACTAAATAACTAATTTATTTTTGGTTACTATAGTAAAAAACTACAGTCAGAATGATTCATCAGATAGTATCTAGAATTATGTTTATTTTCTTTTGGGAATGACATAATAGGAGTCTATAGGCAAGCTGGAATACATTCAAAACAGTGACCCTGGTGGTGAGAGGATTGAAAATTATGTCACTTCAGGAATTTTTTAAGAAACATAGATGCTTAGTTTAAATATGAAAAGAGACAGAAGGAAAGAGGAGAGAACGGAAAGGAAGGGAAAGAAAGAAAATATTTATGGCAGATATCATAGATGCCCTCAAATATTTGCAAGGCCATCTCGTACAAAAAGGAATTAGAGTTTGTCTGTAGGACTCAAAGGACCAGAATGAAGACTAAAATATCATGTTACCCTAGAAATATATTTAAGCTCAATTTAAAGAAGTCTTCTCTAATAATCAGAGCTGTATCAAGAGGTGATGTGTTTACCTCAGGTACAGGTTAATGTTCCACACAGGGTCTACTCAGCAGGATAGTCAAAAGGCAAAATGAACATTAGATGAACAATTAGAAAGATCAAATTTTATTAGGAATCCTATCTTGGTCTCTGCAGTTAGGGGAGATTATTTTTCTCTAACTCAACTTTTCAAATATTTCCACCTATCCCCAATTAAAGAATTTGTTTCTGCAATACCTGCTTCCAAGCAGGGAGACACATGACATTGAAAGAGGAAAATGTGCCAGGCTTTGAGGTTAGAATGATAAAAGATTGAACACATATTAGGGCACTTTGAGAGAGTAAGGGTACATGTTGTGGACACTATGATTGCCACATTAACCAATAACTGTGTTATGAATAAACATCCTAAATTTTATTCATTTACCCATACTTCTTCCATGAGCCTTTGGAAGAAAAAAACTATCTCTGACCTCAGAACAGGTCATGTGATTAAGCCTGAGATAATTAGAATAATGCCATGTACTACCAATAGTTAATTTTAGGGTCAAGTTATTTTTAAGGGTAAATATATGACCTAATTCAGTGCAATAAGTAGGTGTTTTATCTCTCTCTCTCTCTCTCCCTCTGTTTCTCTTTGTATCTATATCTCTATCCATATCTATATCTATCTATTCCATCCAGAAAGTATTCAGCCATGTAACAATTCTTGTAATACTTAGAATAGCTGAATTTTTTCTGGACAGCTCACATACATATGTAATTATCTAGGACATATATAAGAGAGAAAATGGGGTGCTGTTAATAATACACCAAAACATGAGGCATAAACTAGAACTGTCCCAAACTAGAACATATAAGAAATCTACCAGTAAGATACATGAAGTGTGTTAGAAACTTCTAAGAAATAAGTTTGCTGGATCCATAGAGAAAAGTTTCAGCAGTTAGTTTATATATGTCTACATGTTACTTCCTTCCCTGATATTGTATAATATTTATGTATTTATCTTACTTATTATGAAGATGAGAGACCAAAAAATGTATTCAATCCATTCCAAATTAACTTGTTTAAATTAGCCAACTCAATGATATTAACCTTCTCATAAATATTCTGTATACTTTAGTCAGTGCACAATTTTGGTAGAGAAGCTCTGGTATTTTGAAAATGCTATCCTTTGGAATGGAAAATGGATGACAGAATACACATGATGTAAAGGTGGCACTTCTGCTTTCTTTATCTCAAAGTAAAACAAAGGCAAAATCATCTATCCCTAGTGTATTAATCACTGGTGTGACGGTGACTCTAAATGAAATTTTATTTAAAATAACCATATAACTATGCCACAAAGCTAAGCAATTTTAAAAATCCCTGAATCAACACAGTCAAGTTTTAAGTTTCACATGACTTAAAACCAATTTTAAAAAGGAGGTAGAAAAAGCAAGAGGTTGCTAAGAAAAATGGTAGTAGGTTTCTTGATTTCATTATTAACTACCTTTGTCTTCAATCAGTGAATTGAACTCAGTTCTGAGGGAAAAAATAAAAAACTATTTCTATAGGGCATACAATGTCCAATAATGTCCTCCTTCATATGCTTAATAATATTGTGTGTGAAGAACCAATCTAATTTGTGGAAACAAATTGATCCTTGGAGATATGTCATTTCAACCCAAACTGATTATATTACTCATTTTTAAAGCAGCAATAAAGATTATATAAGATGCAATTTATTACTTTTCTAACTGTTTCATGATTCCATTGGGAGGTGAGGCTTAAATCTCATACAGGATGTCTTCCTTAATTAGGTGACTTTTGAAATCAAATACAATATAATTTTAACATAAAAATATCACTCAAGGGAAACATTTCATTTGTAAAGACAATTAATGAAATTTAAAGGAAAATATCTTGGTAAGAGCAATACAGAACAGGTAAGTTCTGGTCAGCATTAAAATTGCC
>PVKE010033443.1:0-17922 GCA_004027555.1 Craseonycteris thonglongyai
TTCTTTTTATACCATTGTCTTTCCATTTAAATTATGTGATCACTGTAGTCTATAAGCAAGAAATACTTTAGATATATTTTTATCCATAAAAATATTAGTCTTCTCAGAGAAATATTTGCTTATTATATTTTGTACTATCTTTCTTTTTCTTACTTCATGTTTGACCGAGATACTTATAATTGTACCAGAATTAAATAATTATGACATAAATAATTTGTTTTACTCATCATTTCCAACATTAGAAGACTTAATTTGCTGCATTGTAAATTATAGGGACATACATTACAGTAATAATTATCTTTATGGCATGGTCATAATTTGTAATATAGTAAAGCTTCCATTTAGAAATAAGTTCTAACATAATAGATTTTTGTTTTTTTCTTATGCCATGAGAAACAGAACTTCTAAATCAATTTTTTTTCAATCTTTAAATTAGGTAAGTAGTTGGATATTGCTATACCCAGGATTCTCTTCCTCATTGTTGTATTTGTTCAAATTAAATGCATGGTTTTTTTTTAAAGGAACAAAGGCAAAGTTAGTGATTCCAATATAATATAAGGAGATAAAAATAGGATACTGAAGACAGGATGTCTAGGCTGATAACCCAGCTCACTGCTTATGAGCTTTATGACCCTTAGTTCACTTACTTTAGCTCTTTGTTTCTCATGTTAATTTTCTAAAAAAATGATTTATGAAGATTAAATGAAGTAACTCATGTAAGCACTTAGTGTAGTGTTTAAAATATGGTAAGCCTTTATTAACTGTTAGCACTTGTCATCACTTAATTTGTAAAATGGATGTCAATGATACTTAAAATTATATATTCTATTGAAAAATGAAAAACAAAGCATATCTTCTCTTTGATTACAAAGTATTGCAGGTCTTTATGTGTCTGTTAATATTGGATCATACTCATAAAATGTTTTGAATCATCGTTAGGTTTCATAAGTATATTTGATCATAACATTTACATTGATTAGAACCTCATTTTTTTAGAAATATATTTTTATATTAGAGTTGACAATCAATATTATATTTGTTTTAAGTGTACAGCAAAGTGGTTAGACATTTAGGTAACTTACAAAGTGATCCCCTTGATAAATATAATACCCGCCTGATACCATACATAGTTATTACAATATTATTGACATTATTGACTCCATTTCCTATGCTTTAGTTCTGGATTTCTTGGACTGTATCCATTCTAATCATCCATAATAATTGTAATTTTTACAAAATTTATCAGAGAATAATTTAGAGTATATGACCTCTTAGAGTCATCATTTTTTATTACCAGAACACCCAGTTAGTTTGGTTAATAAAAATTAAAATAGTTAATTATGAAATTCATCATTCTAATTATATGGTATTGCCATATAACTAAACATTTAATGTTTTGAAATTTTGTCTCCCTGTTTATCTTTGTTTACACAAAAACACACAGTGTTAGGAATATAGATCATATTTAAGTTATTTTGTCTTAATTTGTTCTGTATGATTTTATTTACAATGAGCTGGGCCTTGACTAAGTTGATCATTGATTAATTTTATGTTACCTCAGTTGTAAATCTTTAACACATTATTATTTTTAGCCCCAGACATTACTTTTCTAAAGATAAATAATATAACATTGTAAGTACAGAGTTACAAATGCAAAGTATTAGAAATTAATGAACTTTGAAAAATGTGAATTCTTGTTTTCTTAAGGATGGATGACTTAGTTTTTCTTTATATTCTTTAGGGTCACTGGTGAAAATACTGACCTTGACTCAAAAGGGAGGTTAGAAATTGGTGAAAGAATGATTATTGCTCATTCCATTATGTTTTCTTGTAAATAAGAACTATGCTGTATTTATTTTGAATTTCAAAAGCCTAAGGTTCTACTTGGTTTAATATATGTCTGTGTCTGTGTATATATTTTAATAAATGAATGAATGATTTAATACAGAGGCCAAAAAATAACTTCTAATGAAAGATATTTATTTATTCTTATGTCATTTTCAGTATGAGTGTGTAAAGCAATGACTATTCTTGAGGTAGGAATATAAAATTGAAACGTAACAAGAATATAATGATGATTTTCATTAATTTAAAATTTTTTATTTATTTTATATCTAACTTTCATTTTATATGTCTTTATATTTTATGGTATGATAATTTTGCTAGTTGAAAATAATCTGCTTTTCTTTCTTGAAATACCAGTTTTAAGCCCTGATGTAAAAAAAAAAAAAAGGCAGTTTTAAGCACCACAGCTTAGAAGAGAGGGGCAAATATTGCTCCCATTAGAGTAAATGAGATGGAAACGGTATTTCTTGAATTCTGTTGATGGTAAAATTATGTAGTCAAAAGTAGAAGGCTTCCATATCTTCGCTATTATAAATAGTGATGTATTAGCTTATATCTTTTTAGATTAGTGTTTTTGTTTTCTTTGGATAAATACCCAGAAGTGGAATTGCTGTGTCGTAGGGTATATCTATCTTTAGTATTATTATTATTTTTTTTTTAGGAATCTTCATACTGTTTTCTATAGGGACTGTACCAGTTTGCAGTCCTACTTACAGTGCACAGGGGTTCCTTAGCCAACACATGCTATTTGTTGATTTTTTGATAGTAGCCATTCTGACTGGAATGAGTTGGTATCTCATTGTGATTCTGATTTGCGTTTCCCTGATGATTAGTGATGTTGAGCATATTTTCATGTCTGTTGGCCATCTGGATGTCTTTGGAGAAATGTCTTTTTATGTCCTCTGCCCATTTTTTAATGGGATTTTTTTTTCTGTTATTGAGTTGTATGAGTTTTTTATGTACAAGAGTTTTCCATGGAAGTAGCCAGTCATGAAATTATTCTCATTATATTGACAATGGCTGGTTCTTTGTCCTGAGAGCCCTTGTATTTTAGATATTAATCCCTCATCAGGTATATCATTTGAGAATATATTCTCTTATTTAATAGGGTGCCATTTTATTTTATTGGGGATTTATTTCAGTTGTGTGGAAGCAACAGAGGTGTCTATCACTAGGTAAATGGATAGAAAAGATGCAGTAAATGAGGTCTGACAATTAAGTTAGCAATCTTGCCACTGTGTGCTTGTGTTGGCGGTACTGTACAAACATCATGGCAAAGTTTCATAACCTTCTTATATCAGTGTCTCACAGCTATGTTCATGTGGACATGTGGCAGTGTTTTGTTGCATAACATTCATTATTGTTGTTGCATGTTTTTGTGTGCTGTCACAAGAATGTTGGAGGTTGATTTTGTCAAGACCTTTTGGAAAGGCAAGATGATGTTTTGGGCCATATTATCACTGGTGATAAAACATGAGTGTACCAATACAACCCTGAAATGAAGTGTCAAAGTGCACAATGGAAGTCAGGCAGTTCTCCATGAACAAAAAATTCCGGCAGTCCAAATCGAGAGTCAAAATGATGTTGCTAACCTTTCTTGATATCAGAGGGATTGTACACTGTGGATTTGTACCAACTGAACAAATAGTCAAGTTGACTATTTGGAAGTGCTGAAAAGGTTGCATGAAAAAGATGAAAACAACCTGAAAATTTCACTAACAACTCTAAGTTCTTACATCACGACAATGCACCACCTCATCCAGCACTGTGGGAGTTTTTAGCTAGTAACCAAGTAACTGTATTGGAACACTCTTTCTACTCACCTGATATGGCCTCCAATGACTGTTTTCTTTACCTGAAGATAAAGGAAATATTGAAGGGAAGACATTTTTATGACATTCAGGACAGCAGGGGTGATAATATGATGATGGCTCTGATGGCTGTTCTAGAAAATGAGTTTCCAGAATTGTTTTTTAAATTTATTTATTTATTTATTTATTTATTTATTTATTTATTTATTTATTTATTGTTTTTGACAGAGAGAGAGACTGAGAGAGAGAGAGAGAGAGAGAGAGAGAGAGAGAGAGAGAGATACAGAGAGAGATACAGAGACAGAGACAGAGAGAGAACTGAACTGGGAGAGCTCCCCAGTTCAGCACATGGGTCCGCACGGGCCGGGGCCAGGATTCGATCCTCAGTCGCCAGAACTGCAAAGTGAGCGCTTAACCCACTGAGCCATCCCGGCTTCCCCCAGAATTGTTTTGAAGGGTGGACTAGGCGTTGGCATTGGTGCATAGCTTCCCAAAGGGAGTACCTCGAAGGTGACCATAATGATATTCAGCAATGAGGTATGTAGCACTTTTTGTAGGATGAGTTTGCAAGCTTAATTGTTAGATCTCATATATATGTGTATATACACACACACACACACACAATAGGATATTATGCAGCAATACAAAAGAAATCTTAGGGAAGCCAGGATGGCTCAGTGGGTTAAGTGCTCGCTTTGCGGCGCCGGGGACCGAGGATCAAATCCCGGCCCTGGCCTGTGCGGACCCATATGCTGAACTGGGGAGTACCCCCAGTTCAGTTCTCTCTCTGTCTCTGTATCTCTCTCTCTCTGTCTCTCTCTCTGTCTCTCTCTCTCTCTCTCTCTCTCTCTCTCGTCAAAAATAAATAAATAAATAAATAAAAATATTAAAAAAAAGAAATCTTGCCATTTGCAGCAATATAAGTCGCATATGCTAGTGAACTAAGTCAAGTAGAGAAAGATAAATACTGCATGGTTTTGCTTATATATGGCATCTATAATAAAAACAAAACTAAACAAACAAAACAGAAATAGACTCATAGTAGCAGAGATCAAAGAGATGGCTACCAAAAGGGAGGCATTAGAAGGTGGGAGGAAAGGAAAAGGGGATATAGTCTATAATATTGTGACAAGTTTACATGGTGTCAGATGATTACTAGAATTACTTGGGGATCAAATTGTAAGGTATAAAAATGTTGAACCACTATATTTTATACCTGAAACTAATACCTGTGTAACTACTATAAGATTATGTGCTCCCTAAGCTTAAATAAAGAAAATTAAAAAAAAGTATAAAGTATAAAGCCACAATTTATACTGAAATCAGTGTGAACCTCAGTAAATAAACTGGTATCACTTATAAAGAGCCTCAAAATTTTTTCATAAACAACTTTAATGCTTTAAAAATATTATCATTTTTCTTTCTGGCTGATGTATTAGGTATCATTATGGGAAAAGTAAATTCAGTCTAATTTGTTTATTTCCATAAGAAAGACTTCTACATTTGATGATAAAATGAAACAAAATAACATAAAACAATCTTTGGCTGTGTGGTGACTATAGCTATAAGACCAGTAACATTTACTGCAGCTTATCTGGAAGGCACTGACAATGTTATGGGAATCAGGTATCCACCTAAATAGTGATCTTGTACATGTTTGTAATTGTCTTTTGTTTATGTAGAGACATACTTGTGGATATGTGTAACTGTGTATCCATAACTTGAACATTTAAATGTAAATTTTAAGATTGTCTATAACATTTTACACGTCACCATCCGTTACATGGTGATATTGGAATGAATACTAGAAATGGCAGAGGGTCTTTCTGGGGGCTTTTCATTGTTACCACCGAAGTAATTACCTGAAGTCAAACAGAGAAAATCCTGGTAGCTGGGACGTAGCTATAAGACAGGAAATACTCTAATTTACAAAGGTGGGGATGCTTTTTTGTGCTCTCAAACATTGAAAAGCTCTGTTCTCAAAATGCTTTCTTCAGATTGCACCACTGGCAAATAGAATCTCCTTGACAAACCATTTAAGCATCATTTTTACAAAATGTGCACCTGAGTGGCTTGACCAGACCTTCTGACCTGTAATTTCCTCAGATCACCTGTCCAATTTGAGGCCCAAACGAAACAGTAGGAGAGATTTCACAGCCTACTCAGGTGAACCATCTTTGCTTTGTCTGTCTAAGTCCCAGCCACAGCTAGTTGTCAGACATGGACTACTTGTCTCTACTGGCCTCAGCAGAGCAGTGATGATATGGGATCAAGGAACTGAGTTGCTGTACTTTCCACGGTCATTGTGTAGCAGCTGGGGGTTTATGAAGTTGAAGTCGCCAAAGTCAAGCTCAAGCGTTGGTTATATCAAGGGGAAAAGAGCCACAAAACTGACTCCCCAGATTCACAGGAAGGAAGAGTGCTGATACCTGGAATGGAGAGAATGGTTACATTCCTCTGCCTCTTGTGTCTTTTAAACCATTATTATTATTATTACCATAGCACATTGAAAGGAATGTACATAAAATATAATTTCTGCTAGATTTCTCTTAAATGTGTTGAATAAAGCCTTGATTTTACCCGCAAATTATATGATTTAAAGCAGTTTCTCGGAGATTTCTAAAATTGATTTATTTTCATTTCCTCACAGTCATATTAGAACTATACCTTTTCCTGTAAATGTAAGTATATAAATAGCTGAAGTACTCAGAATTCAGACTTATGACTTATTTGCTTATTATGGTATTACGTATTTGTTCTGAATATTATCTTAGCAAACACCTTACCTATGTTTTCCACATCACAACCACATTTGTTAATGAAACATTAATAGACACAGAAAAGAATGTCTGATTAATGCTATATTAGTTGATAATACCTAGAAAGTGAGGAGTATAGAAATATATTCTATTCATCCCAAATATTTGTTTATTACTCACTTTTTAATAAGTGAATCTAATTACAAGTTTTTTAGCAAGAATTAGCAAACAGTAAGCATTGACGAGGGGTTGAGATGGGATTAAATCTTAGATCTTACTAGTTGTGTTATAGGGCAAGTAACTAAATCTCTTTCTACCATTTGCTCAATTTTATATATATGAAAAGGCTTTTTGTGGTTTTTCAGGGTAAAATAAGTTAATGAACTTAAGAGTTTTGCACAGTTACTGGAACATACTATAAGTTGTTAATTCCAAAACCTATATTATATTCATATTTTAACATCTGAAATTGGATGCATCATAATAATCAATAATCTGTCAATTTAAATGCCAACATACTTTTTTCCTTGATAGTACATAAAATTATGTTCTATCATGTAATCAGAGGCATCTTCTAATTGTTGAAATATGGTTAAAAATGCCATATATAAAATAATATTCTGCCTTTTAATAAGAGTTGTTTTAATATCTTATGAATATGGGAATAAGTGCTTCCTAACTGTTAGTTCCCTTTCCTTTTCTGTGGAGCTATTAATTGGTGTTCTAAGGATTGTTTAATACTAATGGCTATCTAAGTCTCAATCTAGGCTCCTTTTGTAGTTTTCGAATTAAATAAACATATTTATACATATGTGAAAATTATTTTTGCTGTTGTAGGTATAGGCCTCACAAATATTAAACAAATATACCTGAAATTTCTGTAATTGAACATCAAGTTAATAATTGCTATGATTTTGCTAAATCTATTTTCACACCTCACCATTTCTTATAAAACAATAGATCTTTACGTAAAACATAAGGGTTAAAAAAATAAGACTTTAGTGTGGCATGAATAGTATATGTTATATATTTTTAAAGGTATATTTCTATCATATCTCATCTAAGGTAAACTGATTTTAGTGACTGAATAGTATGGCTGTGTATAACTTATATGTGCAGTAAAAACAGAATATTGTGAAAGAGCAGCTATTAAATTTTTCTGATAGGAAACAAATGGAAAACTAGCTTAATAACATTATGTTTTCTGTTGCTTTAGCAAATTATGTAATGAGGGAGACTTGTGTCGGAATACAGCGATGAAAAATCAGAACCAGAACATGACATGTTGAGAGTCACAGGAAATGAAATAGAAGGGAAAGTGACTCTACTCAGAACAAATTTCTCAGGTTAACTGAATGCCTTGGACTGGGAAATAAGACAAACTCATTGCTCTTTCATGGTAAATGCCTGCAAACCTAGTTATGAGGGAGCCTTTGATGTCCTGGTGTGCCTTTCAGTGGATTTGTAAATTTAGTAACTATATGAAATAAAATCAGCAGTTGGGAGTCAGTTCCTTGCCTTATATTTTGATAGATAAATTGCTTAAGGATTTAAAAATCTATCCACAGTAGGGATAATACATACTGAATTAGAATTAAGGGATTTATTCGGCTGTCTTTTCCCCAGAAAACCAAGATTACTTCGTGTCAAAACAATGACTTGAGAAAGTGTAAATAGCAAAAGACTTTACTTCAACTTCATTTGGAAATGAAGACTCTCATATTTCCAAAATATATTATCATTATAAGATATTATTTTGTGTACCTTTATTTCTCAAAGTGTAGCTTGCTTTGCACAAAGCAAAACTTGTTGAATTGTTTATAAAATATTGCTTTGTGAAAGTGGCACTGCTTAACTATGTAATTTACATCTCTATTTGACTCATTATGTTAAATCAATGAGCCTATCTTTTGAGTCTGATATTGCTTGTTGTACTTTTTGATTGCAGAGGTAACAGTTTATTTGAAAACTCTTTTCCACCACCCCCCGCCCCCCTGAAAAAATGGATGATTATGATCTCTGGGTGGCAGCATGAAAAAACATTACTGAAGAGATCTCAGAGATATTTTTGGAAAAGAAATTATTATTATTATTATTATTATTATTATTTTTTGATGTTTCTTTAGTTGCACTGAATATACTGCTACCTGATCAGTGTATGAATTTGGCCCTGTGCTAAATTGCAGATTTCAAGCCTTTGTCAACAGAATGGTGATGTACAAGACTTTGTCAACAGAATGGGAATGTTTATCTATCTGTACTTTGAAAAATTGTGGGTAAAAACAAAAATGCTGAAAGTTAATTTATAATTTATTAATAGTATTGATAAAATTTAGCTACGTTTTGTAGTTTCTGTTTTGAACTTTTTTAAAGATTGAAGGTACAGTTCTTATTCCTAAGAAAGTACTACTGGTATTTTTCCCGGCTATTTTTTAACTTGAGTAGTATTCCTTTAATTCAGAGCACTGGGTATCCTGGAGAAAAGGAGGGCTTTTGAGAGAGAAGTTACTGAATTTTTTACCTTATTTTTGTACCTTGACAGATTATTCTTTTGTCATTTTTGATGTGTGGTGTAAGGGTGAAAAAAGTAATTTTTATTCTACCCTTCTGAGTCCTTAGCAGAGATACCTATAATAAAAGACAGATTATCAAGAGAAAAACAGAAGTTTAAGATGTATACTTCATATATACATGGGAGATCTTAATACCTAGAAATAAATGAGTAACTCCGTGAGGTGGCTTAGAATTTATTCCTAAATATCATCTTAGTAGTAAAAGGGTAGAAGGATGTAGGCCTCTTAGGGAGAGTAAATGATTTTTGGAAAGACTACCCGTAATCAGGCCTTGAGAAGAACAGATGGAAGGTATGATAGTTTGTGGCAAAGTGTGTCTGGGTGTAGTGTCAACTGCATTCTTGTGGTTAAGTGTTAATGCTCCGTGATTGATAAACTCCCAGGGAAGGAGTTTATAACAGTTGAGTTTCTTTTGGAAGTTCTGTCTTTAAGTAGATCTAGGGAGTTCAGATAGAACCCCTCCCTGCATTTACTGTTTTTTCGTGCCTCTGGCTCAAAATAATTAGTATTCCAAAGCACCATATTTTGGGGTAGGATGTCCTGAACTCCTACAGTCGTATTTTGGGGTGGCGTATTCTGCTGCCCTTTGAGGTTTTGTTTTAATTATCTTAGTAGATTCTTGTGAGGGTTAAGTGAGATATTCTCTGGACTGCTTCTTAGTACTGTTACCAATATTGTCACAGTCACCACCACCACTGTCCAATATTAAAACACTTTATCACTTGCCAGACTTTCTGTTATGTGTTTTACTTACATTATCTAGCATAATCCTTCAAATAGTCATTTTACATGTATGGAAGTGAAGATATAAAAAGAATCAGCTCCTCAAGGTTACATAGGAGATATATCCAAGAATTCTAGTTATTTGTTTTAGTTTTTAAATGATTTATGATACTTTTGTTGCAAATTAATTTGAGTATATGCTTTAATTATTTGGTATTCTTTAATTACCCTGTCCATGTGAAAGTTATTTAAATAGTTTCTTTTTCTACGTGTGCGCTGTTCTCTCTCTCTCACTCTTTTGCAAAAAGCATGAATATATTAAGAAAGCTGTCATGAGAATATCATAATCTCAAGGGGAATATTATCAGATTAATTCCATTTGTACTGTGTTAACCAGCCTACTACATTTATGATCAATATACCTAGGTACATAAGCTGCTTGCTGAATTGTGCTGGTAAAGATAACTGTAAATTCCTCTTTATTGTGTTTTTAAATCATTTCATTAAACAAAAGCCTTGAGTCTTCTTTTGTTGTTTAGAACAAATGGCTAGATTTTAGGGAGTGTAACTACTTTTGCTATTCACAAATTCCAGAGCCTTTCAAAATTTATCATTCACATTCTCAGCTCTACACACAATCAGTCATTATGTCAGCAGCTGCCCAGGGAACCTCACTTTAATTCATTCATCCAAATAATAACCATCAGGACAACCATTGCTACATTAAAAAATAAAATCCTTAAATAGCAGAGTTGTTTACTTCTTTAGTTAAATATTAATTACTTATATTCAATAAAAATCTCATTATACATTTTGACAGGTAGGAAAAAGCAATATCTGTGTTGAAAATTAAATTGATTAGATTGATATGTTTTAATAATAGAAGAGGGTATAAAGGGTTAGATTTCCAAATAAATTACTTCAAATGATTTATTACAGGCTACCATAACTTAATCAGATGTCAGCTTTTGTTTTTGTAGTTCCATGAATGCGCAATCAAAAGTCTCTAACCATTTGAATAAATATATATTTTATAATAATTTTAATGCACACAAATATCCCAAGTTTACTGTTTTATGTTAAGATAATAAGCATATTACATATTGAATATGTGATATATTTTTGATGACATTAGAAAATAATTATTTTAAATTAATTATCTTCTATTCTTCTCCTACCCTGTATACCCTCCCCATCTTTTCTGTGAGTTGTCATTTCTGGCATTCCATGGCATATCACTGTTTAGAACATTGAGATACCACTATATATTGCAAAGTATAAATATAAATATTAACTAATAATGCATCATTATGAGGCTGTGTCAGGGACACTTTCATAGAACTCATTAGCACAATGTCAGGTTCTCATTATTTTAAAAGTCCTTCATCATGTTCTTCTCTACTAGGTCTATTAAATGAAAGCCCAGGTTTTTGTCAGCATCCTCACTTGATTTCCTTCTTATTCTAGAAATAAAAGAAATGAGATGGACATGCCAACTCAGATTATCAGTTTGCTGGCAATTTCCTTTTTTTTTTTTAATTTTTTTTTGTATTGTTTTTGACAGAGAGAGAGAGAGAGAGAGATAGAGAGAGAGAGAGATAGAGATACAGATACAGATACAGAGACTGGAACTCCCCAGTTCAGCACATGGGTCCGCATGGGCCGGGGCTGGGATTTGATCCTCGGAGCTGCAAAGTGAGTGCTTAACCCAGTGAGCCACCCTGGCTTTCCCGCAATTTGCTTTTAAGTCATAGATGGAATTTGAGGCCTGAGATAATGTACGATGTTGCCACCTTCTGCTGAACACTGTACATCTTGAAAAGATCTGTGTTACTTTTGGAGTCAGTAACAACTTGAACAAATGAGGGGTTTTATATGAATTTAAATTCAATTTTGGTTATATAAAAAAAAAAAAGATGCATCTGTCAGGTGACCTGAAGACTCATTTTCTTTTTCTATGATGTACGTGAGGGCTGTTGGTAAGAATGTGGATAACTCTCCTTGAAGATTTATGTTGTATGCTTTCTCAATTATTGGCAAATGCCTAATAATTAGCAGTTTACTGTTAATTAGTAAATACAAAGTAATACAAATGATTTAGTAAAATGTTACCAGAAAATTCTGGTGTTTATAATGGAAAATGTATAAGGCCTCTATTATAATAATTATTATAATTATTATTACCTTTCACATTTTTACTTATTTCTCATCAAATATTGAGAAGGATCCAGTTTTTTCTTTGTTTTTTTTGTTTTGTGTGTGTGTGTGTGCATATGCATATTAGCATTGAAAAGAGTAGATTTATTTTAGGTTTAAGAATATTTAGCTTACGCTTATTAATAATGGATAATTCTCACATTTTCTTAGTTACTTAAATGAAAGACAAAACTTAATCGAAAATTAACAACTTTTAAAAAATTGTATTCACTGAGTAACTCATCCTCATATAATATGACAAGATTTTATCTCCATATGTAATCCCAGTTTATTGGTATCATTCATCGTTTCAATGCAAATGTTTCTAAAGGGTTGCTATGATTTTGCAAATACTTTAAAATATGCCAAACAACTTATACATGCTCTGAATGCATAAATCTTCCAAACAAATCTGATACAGGGTTAATATGATGCTAGAATGGGCCAGCCTAATGAATGCCAAGCTTAATGTACAATCTATTTTTGAATAAATCATACAGTAAAATTGCAGAGTGTGTAAATTACATTGCCATCATAAATCAATATTATTCAGAGTGCTCTGCCTTAGATAAAGGGTAGCACTGCAGAGGCCATGACATACTTAAAAGTGAATGAGAGGAAAGCCGTTAAAGAGAGAGAGGAATGCCCATTAAGGAAAGGAAATGCTCAGAAAATTATTATAAAAATTGAGTACACAAATTGCACATCTCTGGGAGAGGTTATTTGATGCAGAGTACATGGATGAATGAGATGCCTCATATTGGTTTTCACTATGTGACTTTTGCAGAACTGAGTTAAGATGTTTTAACTGACTGTTCAGGCAAATTTGCCCGAATGCTTAAGAAAGAGTTCTCTAAATTGTAGCGTTATTAAAGTAGATTCTTAATTAAGATTTTGAACTCATTGATAAAGCTGCAGATCATGGTCTTTGTTCTAATCTCAATTTGGCATAAGAAAATTAACTCTCATGGAGAATACTGGAAATGTCTTAAAAATATTTCACTGTGCACCATCTAATCATTTTATTATAAAAACATACCTTGCCTTTAGTTTTCCATCTATGTTGGCTATCTGAAGAAAACTATTAACCAGCAATAAAAAGATTGCAAGTTTAAAATATCACTTTTTAAAATATTATCTATACTGGTAAAACATATTTTGTGAAGAAATGTGGGCACTTTTTTTTTTTTAAAGCCTTTTCACAGGATCATATGAACTGCCAGGAAGTTTTGCCAAACAGATTTGAAGGGGGAAATCAGGCTATCCTAACTGTCCAAATGTTTTCTCGCTTTTCAAACAAGCAGCTGCTGAGAGTTCCTGCCAGTGATAAACCTTTCAGGCAGAATGTGAGCAGCTGCCAATCTTATGTCAATATTTTAAATTCACCTATAACTATATTAACTAGTGTAAAATGTTCTCTTTTCCTCTGAAAGAGCCAACAGAGAACTCTTTTTGATGTTTTGCCTCTTTTTACTCTCCTAGTGGTGAAATAACCAAATAAGCACTTTTGGTAGAGAAAGAGTGTTATCTTTGGCTATTAATAGTTAACAACAAATCTCAATTTGTGTATTTAAGAGGACAAATCTGAAATAAAAGAAAGAACAATAACAGCAATAAGAGAATGTAAAATATTGTATGATCTATGAATAGTTCATTCAATACTTGTGCAAGGTACAAGATGGGAGGTACTCTATTTGATTCTTAGAAACTTACAGATCAAGATTGGCAAAGGCAAGAAATACATGCCTAGAAATTAGTTTGAAGACATATATTAAACTTAAACACAGGATAATAATTATCTGCTTGATACTTAGGTTACAATATAAAGATTATATCATAATCTGTCATCTAAAGGAGTTTTCTTTAAGGTAGATGCAAATGAAAAGTTCATGGTATATTGAAGATGTGAAATTGAGACAGGAGAATTGGCAGAAGATTGTGCATGAAACCGAATTGGATGATGAATCTTTGTTTCCTAGAGTACAAGGATTTTTTTAAAGGGCAGTGCTGAGTAATAGTTGGATGAGGATGATAGTGAAAATGATGAAGGAACAATGAGATGAGGTCCGCGTATTAGAACTCACTCATTTGCTCGGAGAATGAGAATTTGCCCAGAGATAAAGATGGTGAAGTGAAAAAAGGCTGCTAGGTAGAGACTTTGAAGCAAATGGTTCATAATCCATCCTATCTTTGTATGTATTATCTAACAAGTAGATATTGGAAAATTTTTTATTTAAAGTTGAACAATTTGTTGAACTAAGCATTGTTTACTTCTCCTGGAACAATTTTCATTTTATTTTTCTTTCTTTTGTGCATAGCACTGAAAAAAATTCATTTAGTCTTAAATATTTTAAAAAAGGATTTAATATCACCTCTAAAATTTTGTGAAGTTTTTATTCAGGTTCAAAAATGGCAAATATATATCATTATGCATATTAATATAGTTTAAAAATATTCAGAGAATAAAATTCTAACTCATTATTTATGTTTGATGATGAGATATAACTTCAAGGTAATGTGATTAAAAAAAACACACTTTTAGAATTAATGCATTTAATGCAAATAAGGCAATTATTAAAATAGTCATTTTGGAAAACTATATACTTATTCTAGTGATGAAGATAAAAAAATAAGTCCCATTGTTAGGCCCAAAACTATATGAACTCTTTTGTTCTGTCACTCACTTATCCAACTTGGCTCAAAGTATAGTTTGGCTTTTCAATAAATTAAACCTATTCCCAAAAGATAGCAATATATTAATACCATGAAAAGTAATATGGACCTCACTGGTACCACCAAAACACTAGTGATTAGTGAATATGAATATTAATTTTAATAGGGATCCCTAAATTCAAAGATGGAACCCAGTATATCTTTTTTAAATTAATGGACAGTTTCTTGTACTATTGAATAAAAGTTAAAGTGACTTAATAAGGAATTACCTTTATTAGTATATGAGTATAGAAATTATAAAAACATTTAAGAAATAAGATAGATTATTTTATAATATCAATCCATATGACTCTAAATTTAAAACTTACCTTTATGGAGTTAACACACCAAACATTTGCTTCTTTGGAAAGTAGTTTATATAATAATTGCTCAGTATTTATGCTCTTAGAGCCTAAGAGACAGAATGCCTATTTTGAAAACCCAGATTCAGACTTTACTAGCTGTAGTCTTAGGGGAGAAATCACTTCATCTTCCTGTACCTCATTTCCTCAACTGTAAATCAGGAATAATAATAGTGTCTCCCGCACAGATTGTTTTAAATGTTGGTAACTTAGTACATGTGAAATGCTTAGAATGGTGCCCTGTACATAGAAAATGTTATCTAAGTGTTGATA
This sequence comes from Craseonycteris thonglongyai, assembly GCA_004027555.1. Taxonomy (NCBI): domain Eukaryota; kingdom Metazoa; phylum Chordata; class Mammalia; order Chiroptera; family Craseonycteridae; genus Craseonycteris; species Craseonycteris thonglongyai. Next base: position 15,255 of record PVKE010033443.1, read on the forward strand.
GTTTAGTGTTGCCAGTACTATTTTTCTTACTAGCAAATTTAATATTAAATAGTCCTATTTGTGATTTTCACTTGAAGGTAGTTGTGACAAAAACTGTTTCAGTAAAAGTACTGTTATATGACTAAATCTGTCATTTTCTTTGTTTCATTATACTTCTGTAACAAAGACTAATTAATTTACATGTTTATACATTTTACATTTCAGGTGACAGCATTAAGTGTCTAAAATGTGGGATTTTTTTAAGGTTATCACAACCTTTTTTTTCCCCTTCATTTTACAACTTTTTTTTTCTCAGGGTTTGAAAGTTAATTCTGTGTTCTTAAACATAAGTGGTAAATTTAACAAATGGTTTCACAAACTACCTATTATTTGAGTCTCTCATTGTATAAATCAGGGGTGGCCAACAAGTTGATCGCGATCTACCGGTCGATCGCGAGGCCAATATTGGTCGATCGTCGATGGCTCGCAGTGCCTGGGGTGGAATTCCGTGTACCATGGACTTTGAAGCGATTGTAGCTCTTATAACTCCAGCGGCGCCGCTATGGCCCCGGGCTGATTTGAAGCGCCAACTCGAGCCGCGCCAATACAGCGCCCGGCTGATTTGAAGTGTCAAATCATAACATACAATCCTAAGAAACTGACAAAATGGGGTATCAGAGTTTATACTCTAGCTGCCTCGAAGACTAGCTACATTTGCTGCATTTTTCCATATTATGGATCACTCACAACAGAGCTCTTGGTCAGACCCAATTTACCTGTTTCATCAAGAATTCCGATACACTTATACAAAATGTTGTTGGAGATAATTCCAGGTGCTCAGGGGCACCATATGTACATGGATCGCTACTATACTAGTTATGTCTTAGCTCAAGAACTAGCCAAATTGAAATGCAATATCTCTGGGACGATCTTAACGAACAGGAAAGAATCGCCCAAGGAAATAAAAAAGCCAAATTTTTTGAAAAAATCCACGGTCGCCTATCGATGGGGTAACACCTTACTTTTAGGGTGGAAAGATAAGAGGATTGTCACTTGTTTGACTACGAGGGGTGACACAGGAATGTCGACGGTCAAAAGGATTACACGAGGTGGTGTGGAAATAATGGTCAAGAAACCCTATATTGTTTTGAATTATATAAAATATATGGGTGGTGTTGATGGGCAGACCAATATGCATCAAGGTATTGTTTTCTGTGAAAATTGCTTAAATGGTGGCGTAAGCTTTTTTGAGGGGGCATGGAAATTTGCCTGATCAATTCCTACATTCTGTATAAACTAGAGAAGACCAAAAAAGGGGAAAAGCCACTCAGCCATTTGTGATTTCTAAAAACACTTGTCGAGCAATTGAGAGGATCATATTGCCAGCATCCTGAGCAAGCGTCTACGTCACATTCCGATGAAATCCGACTAAATGGGAAGCTTCACATAGTACTACAAGGGCCAAAAAGGGACTGCAAGGTTTGCTGTGACCATAACATGCCTGGAGGTAGGCGGGAAGTAACGTATTACTGTGATACGTGTCCTGATAAACCTAGGATGCATCTTGGGCATTGTTTTACGAAATATCACACATAAACTAATTACAGAGTGTAATATTTATCAAATTTTGTTGTTTTCGATATAAAAATAAATAAATTGGTGAAATATTATTATTTGTATATGTTTGTTTGTTTATAAATGATTTTAAAGTACTTGTAAAATGTTTCCGCAATTTGGCCGAAATCGTCTCGAGTGGCTGGTTCGCACAAGCGATAAAGGCCTGGAGCGCAAAGGGATAGAAGACAAAACTTTCTAGCAATAGTTGAATGCATTCTGGGAATTTGCCAAGGTCATAAATTCCTAGAATTCCGACAGCCTGACACTGTGGTCTCCGCCCACCCAGACAATACATTTTGACTTATGTGTTACACTTGTCACCGGACGCAACGCGTGAACGCAACAGTTACGACTCGACTCATCGAAAAGTTAGCTTGAATATTTGGTAGTGCCATACGGTAGCTTCTTTTCTTTTGTATTAACAGTATTATTATCAATCAATTTTATTTATCCTCGGTGACCACGTTGAGTTTCAATTTTTCTTCTGTTTAAAATGGAAGTACCTTTTCTTTGTTTTAAATTAAATTGCTTTTCTTCCCTATCTATTTACTTGATAAGTGAGCATTCTCAGCAACAGATCTCTAAACTGCGGTCATTGCACTGAGAGAAAAATAAGGGACAGTATTACAAATATATTAGGAATAACAATAACTCTATTTAAATTAAGAAGTCAGTATTGTAAACCGTAATAAATATATTGTAACTTTAACATACTTCTTGTAAATTTGAATATATCTATATTAGATTTTAATATACTTGTATTGTTGTCCCCGATTGTAATACGCAGTATTGTTATTATTTCTTTCAATGTAACAGAGATAATTGCCGCAGTTCATGAGTTTTTGAATTTTGTAGGAAAATATTTAATTCAAAATTTATTCTTTAAATTGTCATATTTCTTTGCATTCTAGTATACCCATGAACATGAGTAGTAAACCGAAAAAATCGAAAACTTATTACTTCAATGAAGAATGGGAACTCGATTACTTTTTTACAATGGTGAATGATAAATGTTGTTGTTTAATATGCCTTACCTCGGTAGCCATTGCTAAAAAGGGTAATCTGGAGAGAC
>PVKE010033444.1:0-17926 GCA_004027555.1 Craseonycteris thonglongyai
ATTTTTCTCTCAGCAACCAGAAGAACATAGTGTTAAAAAATAAAATTCAACTGAATAAATTTGGGAGACCTAATTGGCTTTATTTAGTGATTCATGAACTGCGTAGCATCCTATCTAGCAACTAGAAGGGTGCTCCAAGGGGGGTGTACAAAATGGAAGATTTTTATAGAAAGAAGGCAAGGGAGCTATTAACAAAAGAAAAGACTATTTACTACCCACCCCTTTCACCACCCATCATGAAGGGTATTTTTTTTAATCATGCAGATTGCCTCTTTTTTTCCATAGGTTGGGGGTGGGGGAATAAAGAAGATCCATGTAACAGATTACCTTACTGATGCTTGACCAGAAAATTCCATACTGGTTGATTAAGATTATGTTTCTGAAACTGCAGTTAGATGAGGTGTTATATCTAGGTTTGGTATCATGGGCTTTTAGCACAAGTGAAGCCATATTAGGCCTGTGGTTTTTCTCTTTAACAATAGTAAATTTATTATATTTTCTAAGTCTAGGACCAGATTAATTTATTACTCCCTATTTAAAATTTTATTTTTCTCATGTACCATGCCAGCAAACCTAATTCATTTCTCCAGAGGCATAGAATGATCTATTCACTACTTAACAGGCCTACTTAGCCTTAGTAACTGTTAAAGAGAAAACCAAAGGCCCCAAAGATCAATGATTACAGAAAACAGTGCCTGTTCTTTCTACATCGGATAAAAATTCACCTCAAGGAGTTTCGAAACAGTACAATTGGGGGATGCTGGGATGGCTCAGTGTGTTGAGCATTCACTTTACAGCCCTGGGGTTGAAGGGTCAAATCCCAGCCCTGGCCCATGTGAACCCATGTGCTGAATTTGGGTGTGCCCCCAATTAGGTTCTTGTCAGGGCCCATGTGGGAGGACCCTAGCCCAATTTCTGCCCTGCACAGCCCCGCGCCCACCTGTGGAGTGAAACTATATCAAAAACGAATGGCTTGAAACTACGGAGACTGCTCTGGGCCCTCCCCCTTCTCTCTGTCTCTCTCTGTAAAAAAAACCCACAATAAATAACTAAAAAATAAAAAATAAATCTTAAAAAATAAAAAACCAAAAAAAAACAGTACATTTGTTCCCAGACTTCCTGATGCCAGGGGGCACAATGACCCAACCTTGTCTTTCCTGTACATTTCCTGTACATTCCTTTCATTTAATGTAAAACTGTTAATCCTTGAAATGTATGTACCCTAATTAAAACTTCTGATACATCACATGTACTTTTCTTTGCTTACTCCTCTGCCTGTTACTGGTCCAAAGTCCTGTGTGCCCTAAGCTTCGAAAGACCAAAACTTAAAAACATCAGAGTTTGGAGTAAGGAAAGGTTTATTGATTCAGAAGGTACCAGCTGAGAAGATGGGAGCCCTAATCCTCAAATCCAGCTATGAAAGTACAGAGTTCAGGCTTCTGTATATCAAGGGAAAATGGGATGAGGTGTTTTTGTAAAAACTCAAGCCCAAGCAGAATTACTCCAGTGATGGCTGAAGCAGGAGCTATTAGCCTGAAGGCCATGGGAACAACACAACCCCAAAGAAGATGGAGTCAGAGAGACTAAGAATTTTACTCTGTTCGATGTGCATATATGTGACCCTCACTTTTTCCAAGTTGGACCACTGTTTCAAGGCTTCTTGAAGCTCTATTCTTGGCTTGTAGTTCTAAGCAAGACCAGAATAAAATTCTTTCTAAAATTATCAGAGTTTCAGGTTCTTTTCATTGATAGCATAAAGGGTATAATAGCTACCTTTTAAGGAAAATTTCCAGAAATTGCTGTGTAGCTTATCTTCAGCTAATCTCTCATTGGTCATAACTTAGTCAATGACCAATAGAAAAATGGTAAGCTGGAAAACATAGTTTTTATTCCAGGCATTCATTTGCCAGCTCAAAATTGGAGATTCTAATGAGGAGAAAACAGATAATAGAGAAGACAACCAGCAATCATCATAAGACATGGTCATGGCTTTTCTAGACAGAAAAAGGAAGGGAATACCTGTATATAAGGTGACCAGATTTGTAAAGCGGGACACCATTGACCGGGGTGGAGGGGGTTCTTGATTAAAAATTTGGTCTATCTCCCACCGTTCCCTAGCTTGTCGTACATTCTTTCCAAAAATCGGGACATTTTTAAAATGCCACGGGACGCGGGACAAATTGTTAAAAATCGGGACTGTCCTGCTAAAAGCAGGATGTCTGGTCACCTTACTGTAGGAGTACATAACAAAGGGATCTAATTCATATTGGGCAAAGCTTGCCAGAAATGGAAGCTTCTGAACTGAATTTTTAAGGAAGAGTAGAAATTATTCAGATAAAGGATGTAGTGGTGATGTGGTAGTGGTGAGGGAGTTTCTCAATAAGGGAAGTAGTGAGTTTCCATAGGCTTGAAAGATCAAAGAAATTACTAGAACTTCAGTGTGGCTGTAATATACATTTAGAGGTCAGTAATATCAAAAGATGAAGTTGGAAAGATAAGCAGGAGTTAGTTCATATTATGTCTGGTCTACTCTACATAATAATTATGTAACGAAATATTTAGAAAATTACTTCCAACTTAAGCTTTCACTTACAAGGGTTTATAAAACCACTAAACATTGATATTTAAGGAAATTAGTTATATTTGTAGAGCATCTTACTTTTCACACACTGTCATCAACAATGCCTTCAAGATTGGAACTTACCTTACTCACCTGCTTATAAAATTCATCCTTGCCCCAAAAAGTGTTTAAAAATTGCCCGGTGTTCACTACATCCATGTTAGAAACAACAAAGCCAAAGACTTAAGGTGTGAGTTAAATAGCTAAAACTCTGAGGTGTAGTCATCAAGAAGATGGTAATTTGATGTTAGTTCTAGCAGAGAAAGACATTACAGAAAATATATAAACTTCATCCTATAAGTGGTATTCTTAAAACAAAATAAAAATAATAAATCAGAGGGCATAGAAATGATGAGAGGTAGATTACTGGGTTTATGATAAAGACTGCCTGCAAAGATGGCTATAATAATTCCTCCTATATACCTTTGCAATGTGACTTTTCTGTCCCTCCAAAAAAAAAAAAAAAAAAAAAAGAAGAAGAAGAAGGGATTTGTTTCCCTAGGCCTTAAATCTTTTCTGACCCTGTGACTTATTTCGACCAAGGCATGTGATAAAAGTGACTCTGTATGGAACCTTCAAGACTGCGCCTAATACTGCTCTGAAAGTCAGTCTACTAGGCTATGGAGGATGAGAGGCCACATAGTGGGTTAGCATCAATTGCCAGCCATGAGGCCATCTTGGACCTTCTCCCACAGGTGACTCTTCCAGAAGAATGCAGCTGCATGAGTGAGCCCAAGTGAAACCAGTAGAGGAACTCTCCATCAAATCCACAAAGCATAAGAAATAATAAATTGTTGTTTTAATGAGGTGACCAACTTTTTTCCAATAAAAAGGAGGACAGCTGAGTCTGGGTGGTGAGCACATAATGCGAAGCATAGGTTATGTGATGTGGACTTGTACATCCAGAAACTATCTAATTGTTACCAATCAACGTCACCCCATTAAATTTAACAACCAAAAAAAAAAAAAAAGAAAGAAAAAGAAAAGGAGGACATCTAGTATTGCATATCGAAAAGGAGGACATCTAGGAGGACACTTTTTGAGGAAGGACAAAACTTCCGAAAAGAGGACTGTCCTCCCTAAAGGAGGACGGTGGGTCACCTTAGTTTTAAGCTACTAAATTTCAGAGTGGTTTGTTACATAGCAATAGATAAATGAAATAGGGTCATTCCCTTGATATTTTAGATTAAAATACACTACTAGAGCTTATAACTCAAAAGCAATGAAAGCATTGCTATTGCATCAATCTCAGTATTACTGTAATAGACTTTGGAAAATGAATTGGTAATAGGGAGTCAGGGCTTTCACTGCTATCAATTGAAGAAACTAGCAGCTTAAATTGTTCAATATCTGTAAGAAAACTGTAAGGTCTCCACAACTAGAGGAAATATTTAAAAACATGGGCATTAGACCCTTCAAACAAACAAATGGATTCACTTGGGAAATTTAATATTTAAAACGTATAGATAGTTTACCAATAAAGAACTAATAACAACAGATATACAAAGGCTGTCCGGAAAGTATCCAGCTATGTAATATGAAAAATAGAGGCACTTATGGCTGGATTTTTTCTGGACAGCCCTTTCATAAAAGATCAGCAATATGGCACTCTAGACTCTGAGCAGAAATTCCAGTTACTTCTGCAGGTAAAAATAAGAATGACTCAAGTGGTGCCCCTTGACACTTGAAGGTAAAATACTTGAGTTCTGTGGTGTGCTAGCCAGCTTCCAAGATGGCCCATAATGATTTTTGTTTCCTGGTAGTTACTTTCTTGGGAAATATTTTTCCACAATAAATCATAACTGGCCTGTGTATATAATAAAATAAATATAAATATATATATAATATAATATAATATAATATAATATAAATATAATATAATATAATATAAATATAAATATAAATAAATATAATAAAAATGTGGTGGAAGTGATAGCATGTGACTTCTGAGGCTGGGTTATAAAGAAGTTGCAGTTTCCACCTTGGCTCACTCGCTTGCAGGGAGGCCAGCTGTTATGTCTTGAGGATACTCATGTAGCACTAGGAAAGGACCACATAGTGAGGAATTGAGGTCTCCATCCAACCACCAAGATGTACTAGCCAGTCATGGGAATAAGCCATTTTAGAAGCAGGACTTGTAGTCTCAGCCAAGCCTTCAGCTGACTGTAGCCCTGGCTGACACGTCCTTTTTAGATAGCTTTATCGAGGTTATAGTTTATTTATCATAAAATTCACTAAGTACAATTCAGTATTTCTAGTAAGTTTACAGAGTTGTGCTGCTATGACCACAATCTAATTTTATAATATCTCCATTATTCCCAAAGAAACCCCATTAGTAATTACTTCCCATTCCATCACCAGCAACCCCAGGGAACCACTACTCTATTTTCTGTCTCTGGATTTGCATTTTCAAGGAACTTAATCAAATGGAATCATACAACATATGGTCTTTTGTTTCCTTTATTATTTAGCTGACATTTATATCCCCATGACCATTTTGTAACTACCTATTTATACCACTTAATCCCTCCACCTTTTTCACACTGTCTGCCAAGCCCCTCTCATCTGGTAACCAACAGTGTGTTCACCGCATCTATGAGTCTGTTTCTGTTTAGTTTTTGTTTGTTTATTTTGTTCCTTAGATTCCACATATAAGTGAGATTATATGGCATTTGTCTCTGTCTCACTTATTGCACTTAGCATAATACCCTCTAGTTCCATCCATGTTGCAAATGGTAAGATTTCATTTTTTATGGCTGAGTAATATCGTGTTGCATATATGCACCACATCTTCTTTATCCAACCAACCATCTATTGATGGGTATTTAGGTTGCTTCCACATCTTGGCTATTGTAAATAGTGCTACTCTGATTGCGGGGATGCATATATCATTTCAGATAAGTGTTTTGGATATCTTTGAATAAATACCCAGAAGTGGAATTGCTGGGTCATAAGGTAGTTCTATTTTTAATTTTTTGAGGAAACCCCAAACTGTTTTCTATAGCAGCTGCACAAATTGGCAGTGCCATGAACAGTGCATGAGGTTTCCTTTTCTCCACATCCTCACCAACGCTTGTTTTCTTATTTATTGATAATGGCATTCTGACAGGTGTGAGCTGGTATTTTATTGTTATTTTAATTTGCATTTCTCTGCTTATTAGTGATGCTGAGCATCTTTTCATATGTCTATTTGCCACCTGTATGGGTTTGGAGAAATGTCTATTCAGATCCTTTTTAAGATTTATTTTACTGTTTGAGAGAAGGCGAGAGGGCCCAAGCAGTCTCCACAGTTGTACATCATTAGTTTTGACATAGTTTCATTCAACACTGGTGGATGTGGGGTCGCATGGGGCAGAACCGAGCCAGGGGCCTCTCTCATTAGAGGTGAGAACCTTTGCCGCCATCCTGGCGGTTACCAGTGGCGCGCCACATTTCAGCATGTGGGTCTGCATGGGCCAGCTCTGGGATTCGATCCCTGAACCTTGCTGTTGCAAGGCAAGCACTCAACCTGTTGTGCTGTCCTGGCATCCCCACTCTGCCCATTTTTTATATTGGATTGTTTGTTGAGTTGTATGAGTTACTTATAAATTTTGCATATTAACCCCTTTTCAGATGTATCATTGAATATCTTCTCCCATTCTGTAGGCTATCTTTGTTTTGTTGATGATTTAATTCCCTTGCTGTGCAAAAACTTTTTAGTTTGATATAGTCCCATTTGTTTTTTGTTTTTTGTTTTTCTTTTGTTTCCCTTGCCCAGAGAGATATATCAGAAAATGTACTACTAAGGGCAATGTTGGAGAGCTTGCTGCCTAGGTTTTCTTCTAGGAGTTTTGTGGTTTCAGGCTTACATTTAAGTCTTTAATCCATTCTGAGTTTATTCTTGTACATGGAGTAAGAAGGTGGCCCACTTTCATTTTTTTGGCATCTATCTGTTCAGTTTTCTCAGCACAATTTACTGAATAGACTGTCTTTACCTTATTGTATATTCTTGCTTCTTTTGTCATAGATTAAATGACCACACAGGCATGAATTCATTTCTGGGCTCTCATTCTGTTCCCATTGATCTATGTGTCTGTTTTTCTGTCAGTATCGTGCTGTTTTGATTATCGTGGCCTTGTACTATAGTTTGATATCAGGTAGCATGATACCTCCAACTATTTTCTTCTTTCTCAAGATTGCTGTGGCTATTGAGGGTCTTTGTGGTTTTATATAACTTTTAGGATTATTTGTTCTAGTTCTGTGGAAAATGCCATTGATCTTTTGATAGGAAGTGCATTGAATCTACAGATTGCGTTGGGTAGTATGGACATTTTAACTATATTAATTATTCCTATCCATGAGTACAGTACTTGCTTCCATTTCTTTATATCTTTAATTTCTTTCTTCAATGACATAATTTTCTGAGTACAGGTATTTTATTCCTTGGTTAAATGTATTCCTTGCTATTTTTTTTTAATGTAATGATAAATGGTATTGTTTTCTTCATTTCTCTTTCTGATAGTTTGTTATTGGTGTATAAAAATGCAACTGATTTCTGATTATTAATTTTGTGTCCTGCTACTTTACTGAATTCATTTATGGGTTCTAATAGTTTGTTTTTTTTTGTTAGAATCTTTAGGGTTCTCTATATATAGTAGTGTCATCTGCAAATAATGACAGTTTTGCTTCTTCGTATCTAATTTGGATTCCTTTTATCTCTTTTTCCTGTCTATTTTCTAGGTGACATTCAACATCAAGAGAGACTTCCAGCTAAGCTGCTGCTGAATTTTTGATGCACAAAACTTTGACATACTAAACATTTATTGATGATTTTAGTCAGTAAGTTTTGGGATAATTTGTTAAGTACTAATAGATAACTAGCTCATATGAGTATATAATTACTGCTGGGAAACTAAGTCCCTTGACATGCAATGTTCTATTAAACACACCAAGGGTACAATATGTGTTACTATTAAAACTTTTGGATGTGAGAAATTATACCTTAGAGTTGTATGGAAATGTTTTGCTAATGACACAAAATGGATACTTTTTCTAATTAAAAAAAAAAAAAAGACAACAGCCATTTCCAGATTAGAAGAAAGAATCTTCACCTTATTTTTAGGTCCAGGCAAAAGTTTAGATGAATAAGGAAGAAATTAAACTCTGGACAGTTAAAGTGTGGTCCAGCTGCCCTAGAAGGCTACCAAGGAAACTTGCCACATCAGTCTGGAATGAGTTTTGATTGATCAGATTAGACAACAAAAAGCTCACTTACGTAAAATTCCAGGAGACTTAACTAGCCAGTTGCAGCCTTGAGACTTTGCTATCAAGAAGTCATTTAAATGATTCATGAGGGAAGAAGGGACCGGGTGTATACAGACTTCAGATTTTTTGAGTTGATACCAAAAGAAGAAAGAGGCTTACTAAAAATTTCATAACTGTGTGAGTGGGTCAAAAGTTCATGGAATGCTGTAAAACAAGAGTCACTTGTGAAATGGTTTAAATAATGTGGAATTATGCTCTTGACAATCTGAGTACGGTACAATTCCTTGTTTGATGGTGGTTTTGACTCAGTTTCTAATGCAGTGAAGGTTGAAGATTAAGAGGTTCATCTAGAATCCAGTAGTAGCAATAGTTTTCAAGCTTTGAAAATATTTCTTTACGTTTAGAGGGTGAAGATTAAAATCTTTGTGACATAGAAACAGTATTAATTTCTTAGTATGCAGCTGCCATCCACTTAAACCCTAGCTTCTACAAAGCATATTCAATTTTATCCTGTTATTCAATGTATATTCGTACTTAGTAAAGTATTTGCCTTTATTCTAAGTATAAACATGATGTTGGAATTCCTTCAAATTTATTATTTTGCTGTATGCTTTGTTCCAGGTCTTACAGAAATGTTTGTCTACATGTATTAAACCTTCTAAAGGAATTTATTCAAATTCAGTGTATTTAATTCTTTGATTTATACCTTTTTAAAAATGGTTATATGTTGTATAAATAGGAATTCTCTCAAATTTATTTGATACTGTGGCTTTTTAGCGGCTAGTACCAGTATTTTTGCCTTCACGGTAATTAATGGATAGCATGGGACTTCATTTACTCATCATGTGCGGCTGTATGTTTTGTTGTTTGCTGTGTTTTCACTACATATTACTTTTAGCTATGTGGCTTAGTACCTTTATTCATGGTTAGCAACAATTAAATACATAGAGTCTGTGACTTCCTAGAACCCAATATATTGTACATAGTGTACTATATTAACATGAGCATGTAATACTTCCCTCCACAAAACCACTATAAAATCATTGAAATACTTTCACCAACACACAAAAAATACATGTATAATAAAATGTACTTTTCACCTCATAAATTCTTCTTGAAACATTGGGTGCTCTTAACCACATTCAAATCTTGTGTGTCAGCAAATAAAGTCCTATGATTTGGGCACCGGGGAAACAGAAAAACAAGATGCTGATTCCAACTTGAAATATCTAAAACCCTAGAAGAAATACTTACATTGCAATGTGATATGTGTATTTCAAGAGGAGGAAGCCTCAAGGTTTTGGGGGGTAGACAAGGAAGGATTTACAGAATAGGTGACTTTTAAACTAAGTTGTGGTATGCCAGGTAAAGAAGGGGAGGAAGGGCATTCCAGACAGAGCAAAGACAAGGAAGCATAAAAGAACAGAATACTCTGGAAACAGCAAATAGCTCTGTAGGGGGCTGGAGCATAGTGGTTGTGAGGGAATAGCTGAGATGACAAGATTAGGTTGAAACCAGAACAAACCAGTTTGTTAGCTAAGCTAAGGAGTTTAGACTTTAACCTGTAGGGAGTGGAGATTTTCAGCAGAGGAATCTTTCCTTTAGAAGGTTTCTCTGGCCGCAGTGCAGTGGACAGATTGGAGAGCAAGAAATGGAAGGCAGTCAAAGTCGTTAGGAGGCAGTTATGATAACTAAATGAGAAATGATAAGGTCTGAAATGAAGGTAAATAGCAGAGGAGATGAGGAACACGAATTGGGGACTTTAAAAAGGAACGCTTAGATGTGGACAAGAAAGAGAGAAAGGAGCCAAAAGTGGCTCTGTGGTTTCTAGTCTGGGTGACTAGGAGAACAGTTATGCCACTAAATGAAAAGGAAAATACTTTCTATCATTGGGATTACCTTGGGTCCTTCTCCTTTCTATTGAACAGATTATCAATTTCTGCCAGGCCTTTGTCTTCAATCTTCTCCACCCTTCTAAATTATCCCTCACCAAGTCATCTTTCTAAAGCGGTTGTGATTGTATAACATTTGATGGACCTACCCTCCCCCCTTCCCAACACACACACACACACACACACACACACACACACGCACGCGCGCGTAGAAATGAAATAGAAGCTTTTTAGTGGAGCATTCAAGACTCTCCACCTACATAGGCAGGTTACAGGTACCTCTAGAATACCTTTTATCTTCTTAACAATCATTTCCTTTCCTCACCCTATGTATCTACACCACAAACACCGATCCAGTCTTCGTTCCTTTAACACATCCTGTCATTTTATACTACTCATCCTTGGCTCAAGTTATTTTATCTGAATGCAGTTTGTCATCCATCTCAGACTGCCAAAATTCACCCGGTGTTATATCTGTGTCTCCATACCACTTTACCCACCCTCTTAGTTAAAAGTATTCCTTTTCTGTGGTGCATAGACTTTTGTGTCTCAATCATAACACTTGGTGTCCTACCTGGTTTTATAGATAGTTGTGCCTTGGTATCCCTTCTACTTCCTTGCCCCAGTGACTTATCCACATTATAGACTCAGAAAATTGTGATGAATTGATGTGGAGCAGGGTTCTGATCCCTAAGTTTAGCAGGCAGTCTGGAAAAATCAGGTGATTTTGCGAATCCATGACTACATATGAAAAAAAGAAAAAAAGTCTAGTGGAGTCACCCATCTCTAGGGCATCCTTTTGCTGTCTGGAACAACTGTGACCAAAGATGGGAGCAAAATAATTTGCAGTCGGGAGTATGGCCTCTCCAGTTTCAAGATGCCTTTATTGTTTATGTAAAATAAAATATCTTATGTACTGTACACTTAGAAACGCCCTAAGGGATCTAAGAGTCCCTGAGGTGGAATTTCCCGATGAAGAATGTCCTCACGAAGTCAACTGGGCTGACCATCACGAGGTGTACTTGGGAGTGGATTAAACACTTAGCCAAACAGACTCGCGGTGTTTCCACAGTCGGACCGCCGCTCGGCCGCTAGAGGTTTCCGCCCGGCCCTCGTCCTGCCCTCGCCCCACCGGCCCCAGCCCGGAGCCTCGGAGGGTACTCCCGCATGTCTGCGCGCGCAACCCGGCCGAGGGTCCACACACGACGCCGCTCGTAATTGCCCTGGAAACCAGTGCGCGCGCACGCGCAAACGCGGGGTGGAGGGGCGAAGGACTGACTCAAGAGCTTAGCGGCGGGAGGAGGGGCTTACCCTACCACTCAGTCGTTGCGTCCGCGGGGTGGGCGCAAGCGCACAGTCCATCTCCCTGGGGCGGAGCGTCCCTTCCAGCACGCGCCCAGCTAGCGATTTCTCCCTGGGGCTCCCCCGCCTTGCATGCACCCTTTGCCCTCCTCCCGCATTTGTGCGCCGGTGCAGCTGTCAGTGGGAGCATCCGGGCATTTCCGCAGCCGAGCGGCGACCCGGGCGGCGGCGGCGGCGGCAGTTGAGGAGCTCCCATAGCAGGGACGACGCGACGGGAAGGCAAAAGGGGCTAGGCGATAAGCCAGAGACGCCGCGGCGGTGGGCCCCAGGGGAGGCGGAGGGCCGGGCGCGAGGCTCCTTGAGCCTCTCGTCCATTCTCCTGGCCAGTCCGGGCTCCGGACATGCATCTGCATCAGGTCCTCACCGGCGCTGTCAATCCTGGAGACAACTGCTACTCCGTGGGCAGCGTTGGGGATGTCCCCTTCACGGTGAGCGGTGTCCGGATACCGAGGGGGAGACACCCCTTGTCCAGGCCCACGCCACTCCGGGGGCTGCGAGGTGTTGGGCCCCACCCGCTCTCCTTCTGCAGCCCAGCTAAGGGGGAGGGGGCGTGGGACTGGGAGAACTGTGGCTGGTATAGGAAATTACCCGTCAGGGGAAAGGATCGGGAATTCACCCGCTCTGCCCACTCTCAGCAAACGCCCTAGGGCTGACTAGACTAGAAGGTTCTTCTAGGGCTGCCCCGGGTCTGCAGTGGAAGATGGTTGCAACCGCTGAAATTACCGAGCGTCCGTTTCGCACCTGTTCTTGGCGTGAAGGCAGACTTGGTGGTGCCTTGGAGCGTGGAGGCGATACTGCTGCGCTTGGCTCCCCCTGCCCACAGTGTTGGTTAGGGCAGCGAAGAGACGCTGGAGCCTGCGGCTTTAAACCCAGTCCAACCCTCTATCTCCTGATACACAGAATCTTAATTCCAACAGGAAAATAGAAAAATTTGTTTTCTGACTATAAAAAATTTAGAATGGAAGGGTTCTCGTGCTAGTGGTCTGGAGAACTTATTTATCACGACATCACAGTATGATAACTTTCATAGGTAGTATTTTAATCTGTTTGCCAGGTAGGTTGGCTTGTTTTTAAGCTAAAACAATGTGAAAATTTTATGACTTTTTCTTGTTTGTGCTAGTAAAGTATATGTAAACAATAATGTGTTAGAACCTCTTAAAATCTAGATGAAATAGACATGTTTCTCAAAGAGCATGGATGGATCAGTCCTTTTTAAGAATAGGATATTGTTACTCTAGCTAATTAAAACCGAGCCCTAGAGATTCTTTTACCCATGGATAGGCTCCTGTGGATTAGTATGAGTTCCTTATTTTGTATTTCCTCTTTTTTTTTTGTATTTTTTGTATGATTCTCCTTTGAAGGAACTTTAGGCAATGAGACCTCGATTAAATACACATTATACTTATAATCATTTTGCTTGATAAAATTGGAAATAGCCTAATGGTATGCTTTTTAGACAGGAAAACACTGATCTGATGTCTGCTTTTCAACAGCATGTTGTTAAAGCTGTAGAAATAAAAGCTCCAGAAAAACTGCAGAATCATTAAGCACAGTGCATTCTGGAGCAATTTATTTATCATTGTGATACATTAAAATAATTCTATAAGATTGCTTTTTGGCCATTTTAATGTTAAATGTAATTAGCTTGGCTTTGTTCCATTTTAGAATGAACCCTTTGAAAATATGATTTCCCTGACTTGTATTGTTACACCTTTATGTAGTAGTGTCATTGGTGTTTTGTGCACATATGACCTAAAAGCTATATAGTATTGAGCTTGGACTTCAAGTGTGTAGAGAATATTTGGGGCATAAGAGAGAAGAAATTTTCCCCTCTGCCAATTGTGTAGGTAGGGAAGAAGTAATTTAGGGTTAGAAGAGCAAGCTTCCTGCATGAAGAAACTAATCTGGAACCTAGGATTATGGGGTATTTTCACACTGTCATGGTGGTGGTAGTTTTCTGTTTTCATCTGAAGTGGAACAGAGACTTACTGCAGGGCTGGCATATAGCACTAAACAGATTCATATGCAGTCTGGAAAAGCCAGTGCAAGAACTATGAGTGCTGCATAGGTGTGTTTATGCTGTAGGCCACCCATGGCCAGGTCCTTGGAATCATTTTCATATCTTTTTCTACCTCCCTAATTTAGCCTGTCACCAAGTCTAGGTGACTCTCTGCAGTGTCTATTAGATTTACACTTACTCATGTTTGTAGTTACCACCTTAGTATAGAACCAAACTGGTTTTTCTGACACGGTTCTGATCAGTTCATCCTTCACAGCTGCTGGGATAATTTTCTTCCAATACTATTTCACCATATTCTGGACTCAAGAATATATAGTTGTTCCTAGTAGTTAAGTTACGAAATTTAAACTTGGCAGATATTCCTCTGCCATTTTTGACTTTATACTGCTGTCTGGAAAGTATCCAGCCATGTAACTGTCCTCATATTGACAATGGCTGGGTTTTTTTCAGACAGCCCTGGTATATGCTTTTCATCTTGGCCCCTTTTGCTATACACATATACTAATTTTACTCTAGCCTACATTTTTTTATGTTGCAACAAGAGAATCCATTTTACATTTCCCAAATAGGACTCACAAGGTAGGTTTAGGGTGCCTACCTGTGACACTGATTATTTGGCCCTTTGGCATTACAAACCCATGCTGCACTGTCTTATTTTAATATATTAGTTTTGAATGCACGGATCCAGTTATAATTTTTCCTTAAACAAGAAATGGCCTTTTGTACTGTGAAGAACAGTTTTGCTTTAAAAGAAATGAGAACAGTCTGTTTTCAAGTACTCTAGAATTAACTAAAAATTATTTGAATGCCTATATTAGTATAGTAAAAATATTTTTTTTTATTAAAGTAAAGCTTTTTATTTTGTATAGCAATCAACTGGAAAAACTTTAGTTCTGTGTCAGATGAGTAAAAGTGGGACTAGCCAGGACTGGAGTGGAGATCTTGTGACTTTTAATCTGGTGGGTTTTTTCTGTAGTATGTTTCTTTCCTATCAGAGTTCTTGCTGTGAAGAGTGTGTATGTGTGTGGAAGGCCTAGATGTGGCCAGTGTCTTGAGGCTAGCCAGTGGTTCTTAGCCAATTGTTCTAAAAGGATTTTGAAGTGTTCATGACATTGAAAAACAGTGTGTTACATATGTTTTGCTAAGCCTGGTGGTTGGTGTGATTTGTAGCAATGAATGAGACTGCTTGGTTAGGTCAGTAGGGCCCAATCGGTGTTATGTTGACATGGTGGTACAGTTTGTAGTGAACAGTCTTAGTGATGTGTGTATTTTTTTTTAAAAGATTTATTTTATTGTTTTTGATAGACAGACAGAGACAAAGACAGAGTGAGACAGAGAGAAGGGGGAGGTCCCAGAGCAGTCTCCATAGCTGTACGTCATCAGTTCTCGACATGGTTTTGTTCCACACAGGTTGGTGGGGGCTGCACAGGGCAGGAACCAGCCCCCGGCCTTCGGCATGGGAAGCAAGCCGCCTCCAGCCAGGGGCTGAACCAGGGGGCGAGAACCAAAGTGGGGCCTCTCACATAGGAAGCACACTCCAGTTCAGCACATAGGCCTGCATGGGCTGGAGCCAGGATTTAATCCTCAGTCCCCAGGGCTGCAAAGCGAGTGCTTAACCCACTAAGCCATCCTGGCTTCCTGATGTGTATACTTTTAATGCCAATGTGAGCTATAATGGTTTTTACTTGTTTGGCAATTAGCATTAAAAAAAAATAATTGTGAATCTCTCTATATATGTAGTATCCATCTGTCTGTCTGTCTGTCTATCTATAATATCACCTTTTGATCATTTTTTTCAATGTGAGATCTTAGTTCTACAAATGCTGTTATCCTACAAAAGTTAGATCCCAGATAGTTCAAGGAGGTGATCTTCTACCATGTATAAACTTCATTGTATTTTATTTTGCCATCAAGACATTTCCAACTACATTCTTATGATAAGTGAATGTTTTAAGTCTTAATGCAACAGATAGTCTAAATTTCTCCTTGTTTATGGTGTTTATTACTTTCTTGAAAAATAGACCTTAGTTATTTTTTCCTATATGCATTAAAATATTAATTAAAATAATGATGATACGTGATGATTATTAATATAATTTAAAAATTGTCACCATTTGGTGTTAAAGGGTGCAGATTGTATATTCAGGCAGGTAGGGATAGTTGATGTCATTCCAGTCTGATATGAATTCAACACATTGATCAAAATTTACAAAAATTAGTAAGTCATTTCCACTCCCAGGAAACTTATATTGTCAGAGATTAAAAAGTGTGTACATAATTACAATGTATGGCAGATAAAAGAGATCACGTGTAATTAGGAAGATTACGGTAAGATTTCACAGAAGATTGACATTTGTAAAGACGAGAGTGGCATTAGGTCTTTTGGATGGCAAGAACAACAAAAGCCAAAGAGGGGTGTGTTATAAAGGTTAAATATTGGGTATAATGAATGCTGTGATATAAAGGATAAATTCCTTCATAAAAGTAATTTTTTTTTTAAACACAGGACTTCTATATTAAATAGCAAATACTCTTAGAGCGTTGAAAAATATAATTTGCAAACATTACCCATAACATTTTAGGAAAAAATCATGGCTGTATTCTGAGATTTCTTTTGTTGTTGGTTTTGTTTTTTCTTCAAGTCACCAGGTTCGTAATGAATGGAAAAAACATTAATTTAAAAGTCAGGAGATAATGCTTATATGACCTTTTTTTTTTCTGGCATATAGATAGATATATTTTAATTCAGCCATAGTATATAACATTCCAGTCTTAGAATTATGGCAACACCAAACTTTGAAAATGATCATCCTGTTTCTATATTCAGCAAGTGTTTGTTGAACAAATAGGTGTGCGAGGCTCTGTGGAGATTCAAATAAACAAACAAAAAAATGTAGTCCTCAGAATATATTAAAGAGGTGTAGGACCCTGGTAATCTAGGAGAGTCAAGATATGTACTTAACTACAGCAAGCCAGCTGTGTGGTATTTTGAGGCACTTAACCTGCGGTGGGAATTCAAGAGGAATAATAAGTCACTTTTGGCCAGGGGAATTGGGGAGTTGGACAGAAAAATGCTTCTTTACAGGCGGTTATCAATAGGTGCAATTTATTGACAGCCTGTGTTGAGAGTAAAGGGGAAGACAGAAGTCAAGATTTTAAAATGGACTTGTTTTCCCAGAGTAATTGGCCCGTTTGTTTTTGGAGAGTAACTTCTTATTTAATTGATATCTTTTAGAGTTTGTGGGGTTGTGTTTGGTGTTAGCTTAGCTTGTAGGTATATATGAGGTTATAGAAGCTTTTTCCTATGTCCTCATGTTGATTGTTAATTAGCCTCCCTAACTTATAGTGAGAAGACTCCTAGCAGCGAACTAAAAACTGGTATAGTTCTGAATAATGCCTTCCTAGAAATGGGAGGGTAGAGACCAACTCCTTATATGACCTTGGCTAAATCAAATTTTTGGGTTATTTATCTGTAAAATGTGGTTCTTGAATTAGGTTCTTTTAAAGTATTCAGACCTCAAATGAGCATTACATCAGCTTCTTTAGAGATTTCTAAGGGGCAAAAGAGAAAATGGATCAGAAACATAAAGTGCTTGTGAAGTTTTAGATCTGGAGTCTGTTGTGCATTTCTCCTTTACATGTATATATAAGACCAGGTCAGGGAGCCTGACCTCCTTTCTGGCTTAGGGTATAAGCCATACAGAACTTTTATAAAGTAGTGGGTCTTTGTTTGGGCTCACACTTGAGAGGGATACTCTTGTTTATGATTCTGTCCTCTGCTGGTAGTTGCTTAAAACTGTCACATGCAGTATGGAATGGGAGGTGGGCTAGTGTAATGGTGTTCAGATTCTCCACTAAATATATTTACTCCTTTATTTCCTGTTCTTAGGATTTGGGATATTTGAAAGATGACTTTAGAAATAATAATTAATATCTTAACTTGGATATTGGGGAGTTTTTAGAACAAATCAGTCTCAGTATTTAATCATCAAAAAGAACACAGGATGTTGGGTTAGAACCACAGTGGTACAATGAAAAAACAAGTCATGCCTGACCAATTGAATTTTCTTCTATGATAGAAAGCAAAGCAGTATTTAAAAAGGAGTAACATTAGAGAATATCTGTAATTCAGATTTAGTAAGACTCTTCTAGCTTGTGAGTTATTTTAAGTCATTTCTTTATTATTATTTTTATTGTTTTTGAGAGAGAGAGACACACACACACAGAGACAGAGAGAGAACTGAACTGGGGGAACTACTCAGTTCAGCACATGGGTCCGCACGGGCTGGGGCCGGGATTTGATCCTCCATCCCCCGTGGTGCAAAGCGAGCGCCCAACCCACTGAACCATCCGGCTTCCCCATGAGTTATTTTAAAAATAAGTTTGGAAGTCAAATATTTTTAGGGATTTTAATCTTTTTGAGTTTATAGAAACCTTGGCATTATATTTTTGCTCTGTAACTCTAATCCATGCTTTAACAGGATAAGACCTATTATTTTATTTATTTATTTATTTTATTGTTAAATTTAATGGGGTGACATTGGTTGGTAACAATTAGATAGTTTCCCGATGTACAACTCCACATCACATCACCCATGCATCGCATTATGTGCCCAGCTCCCAGAATCAGGTCCCCCTCCACCACCATATATCTAGTGCCCACTCCCCCCTCCCCCCACAACTCTCCCTCCCCCATCTTCCCTCCTCTTCAGGTAAACACCAAACCATTGAGTGTGTCCATAATGCTGGTGCCCTCTCCCACCTCCCCTCCCTCTCTCCCTCCCCCCC